>CAUYLG010023293.1:0-82850 GCA_963573385.1 Cacajao melanocephalus | reverse complement strand
CCCGGGAGAAAGGTATAAAAAGTATTGACACCCTCCCTCCGGGGCCACGGGTTGGAGAGACCTGAGTCCTCTGTGGTCGCCGGCAATAAAGACCCTGCAATTTGGCCTACTTTTGTCTTGGTGTTAACTTTCTATGCTCGGGTCACTACAACAATACAAATCTGTCCCTGGAGTTTACCAGAAATTTTTATGAAAGCACAGGTCACCCAACATGAAGAGGAAGTCGAGAAAGAGAATATTTAGAGGCAATAGATGCAAAGTCACGTAAATAGGGTAAGAACGGATTAAATACACATCTTAATAACTTTATTTGAAACTCTGCTCTGGGATGGTTACTTAGATCATGTATCTATATCATCTGGTCATCTTGAATTCAGCAATCTTGTCTGACATATTTCTATTAAAGATGAAGAAAATAAAGCAAAGAAAATGTAAGTGACTTCTTAAACTGTTCATAATTATTAATTCCTCAGTCTAGAATTAGAATGAACTGTTTCTAGTCTGATTATAAAACCAAGGCTTTCTCTTTGCAGAATCTTAATATTTCCTCAGTGAGGCCCCTGGTGCTTCTGGTGATAGAGGAATTTTAAAGAAGTGATCAAGTTTGATGGGCTTCAGGGAAGTGTGTAAATTATTCTCTTAAAAATATTTAATGTTACACATTCCCACACCAAGATGGCAAAGGAACTTTCACATTGCATTGATGTTAAACTTGTCCACGTGATCAGCCACTGTACTATAGTTAGCACACTGATGCTTACAGCCATAAAGTGTTTTATACGCCATGAAGTGTTGCAGATAAACTAGAGTATGTCATAGTAGTGACAAAACAGCCATAGACGATGTGTAGATACATGGAAATAGCTCCAAGGAAACTTGTTTTTGAAATGGGGCAAAGGGCCAGTGTGCCATAGTTGGCTATCACCTTCTTAAGATATAAGTACTTGGGTGTGATTCTGTTCATATGAAAATGAATGAGAAACCAATAACACTTAAACACCCCGAACCTTGTTCCTGTGTGACATGCTTCTTTTTTAGAACTACAACGGCAAATTTTGCCTATGAAGGAAAAAAAAAAGAAACATAATACAGTAGAAAGAAAATAATATAATACAGCATAGCTGAATATATTATTTGAGTCATTTCATCTTTTAATATGTGAAGTCAAAACAGTCACTTTTTCATTTGATGTATGTGAAAAGGAGACAACAAAATGAAGGTTCATTTTGAATGAAAGTGATAGTTATACAAACATTGAATCATTTCCACAGACCGTAACTCTAAGCATATACAATCATTTTGTCAGTATGTTTGCTGGACTAAGACTAAGTAGTTGATAAAAGTGAAAAGATTATAACAAATCTTTTGATAATCTTGGATTTAAAACATATGGTAACTCCAAAAAATAATAACAGGACACTAACACAGCTTTTACTTATAAAAGAGATCACATTTAGTTTTCCTATTGGAGAGAAATTTATGACTTCTGGTATGTTTGGCCAGCAGAGAGGAATTGAACAGCATGGGCCTGGTAGAGAGAATTAAATACATCCGTATACTTATTATGCCAAGCAAATGGAACAATTTACAGATTGGGAGCAGTGCAAAGCATTTTCATTCTGGGCAAGAGCACAATCTATCATTTCACACAGAAATAGAACACTCTGTTCAGTGTGTTCCAGGCTTGGCTCTCAATTCCCAAAATAAATCTTAACCCAGAAAAAGTCAGTGATAGGATGCAGCGGAGAGCATTATAGAGACTTGACAATGCAGTGATTAGCTAATTAATCTGGGTACTCAGAGACTAGTTCATATGAAAGAAAGTACAAAAGCCAAGCCGACTATGCAGCATTTTCCATATTTGTAATGTTTCTCATTCTGAATATAATAAACAACTTGTAATTTGCATAAAGAAAATAAATTTATACATTCCCTAAATATGGCTTTTTAATTGTCTTAATACTGTGGATCACAGTGTTGGAAATAGATGTTTCCATTTGTTTGTGAAAAATAAAAAAAGAATTTCACTTGACTATGTAACGTGTGTATAACCAAGTGACTGATTCCCCGAGGCTTTCATAAAACTTTGCTAACACAATTAAAAAGACACTCTAGGATTGTTTTACAAGTAATTGTTAACATGTCTATGTCTCCTGGTAGATACTGAACTTGAAGACATAAATTCTATTACTTGGTATTTTTATATCTAATATCCTAGCTGGCATACATCCAGTATTCAATAAGTAATTTTGAAATTATTTCAGTTAAATATGGTTGGCTGTTGTCATTGTTGGGCTGGTACAATGGTAAACACTGGAAACACTATTTTCCTTCCTCTTCTTACTTCAGCTTAGTTTTGAAATTTTATATGTCTTGGGATTTTCAGTTTGAAATGATAGGGAAGAAACAGTGTCAAACGTAGCCTGGCCTGTGAAATCAACAAACAGAAAAAGACAAACACTCATGCATCCTACATATTTGTATGGGTAGACCATGAAATTGCAAAAATAAGAAAAAAGTTATCACTAGCTATGTTATAAACAAAACTAAATCAAAATATTCCTACCCAGGATTTTCCTCAAGGCAAACAGTGTTTCATTTTATAAGATTAAGTGCATTGAAAGAAAGTACCTGTTCCAGGACTCAGAGATCCAGTGTTGTAGTTTGGGGAAAATGTTTCACTGAAATTGAAGCATAAACCACCAAATGCGCAGAGTACCTGACATATTAATGTCATATATTGGAAATGAATCTTACTGAGTTAATGTAAACTCTAAAAAGCAAAGTATTCCGGTGTTTCTTGTCAATTCCCGAAGAATCACCACTGCTTTGTGTTAAGTTTAATAGGCATGTATGAGATATAAAAGAAAAGTGTCTTTTCACCCACTGTGGATGGGTCCTCAGATAATCAGATTTGGTGGAGGCATCTGTTGTGATCATTATCTCTGTGTGAACAAAAAAAGACTAGTAAAGCTGCTCTAATAATTTTATTTATTTTTATTTTTTCTAGATTGCTATTCCATGTTATATTATTAAAATCTCTGAATCTTTACCCTAAAGTTTTGATTACTGATTATATTTCTATTAATATAATTTTAAGTCTATTTTCATATACTTGTATACTGAAATAAAATTTAAAAATAATACAAAGAAATGTTATATTTTATTACTAAGATTTATCAGTTGTTATTATACTACTTTTTCTATAACACACATACACATGTACACACACACATATAGAAACATATTATTTTTTAATATTCCATGTCATATCTTCAACTTGAATAGGTTCTTTCGCAGTGTCTAAAATTAGCAAGTAACATTCAAAGAATAGAATAAATATTATTTATTATAAAATAAATGATTGTGTATATGTACAAATGGATAAAAGTAGAATTCCTACTGATAAATGTGGAAGGCATAAAAGACATATCAAATCACAATTTTTCAATGATAATGGTAATAATTTTGTTAGTGAAAAATTAGTAATGGATGCTAAAACTAACTTTGAGGAGGTATTGTAACTTTATGTAGTGTCAAAATATTTTCTCATAAAATACTTATTTAAAATAAGGAAAATACAATACTATTACTGTAGATTAACCTAGATAATTCAAATTTAAATATAAGTAACTCTTTTAACATCACTAAAGATAAAACAAAATCACATTTTGATATTATGCAATGAGAATAATATTGAATCGGTTTTGTAAAAATAATTGATTCATAATATATCAGGCAAAACCAAACTGAAGGGAGTATTATAAACTGAATGGACTGTTCTTTTAAGAAATTATCAAAAATCTGAAAGACAAACATTAAGTAACTGTTTTAGATTCAAGGTGCATGACAACTACAGGTAATACCAAATCCTAAATTGGATATTGTACCAGGACAGAAAATAACCTTATAAGATACTCCTAGGAAAATTTATAAAACTGTTAATTAAATATTTATATAAAATTTCATTATCATAAAATATTTTAATAGTATAATTATTGATTTTGATATATATATACTTTGGTTACATGAGAGTATTCATAGTTGAATAAACTACATACTTAATTATATATAGTGAAATATGTCTGCAAATTACATGATTCAGTATAAACACGTATATTTCCACATATGAATGTATATGTGATCTAATTAATGAATCAAAATTCTATTAAAAGTAATTAAGAAGATAGACTAAGCACTATTTGGAGGTTTTGACATTCCTCTCTCAGTAAGTAAGAGAAAAGTAAACAGAGATGGAGTTTCACTCGTCACCCAGGCTGGAGTGTAATCTTGGCTCACTGCAACCTCTGCCTCCTGGGTTCAAGGGATTCTCCTGTCTCAACCTCCTGAGTAGCTGGGATTACAGATGGGTGCACCACCATGCCTGGCTAATTTTAATATTTTTGGTAGAGATGGGGTTTCACCATGTTGGCCATACTGGTCTCAAACTCCTGACCTCAGGTGATCCGCTCGCCTTGACCTCCCAAAGTGCTGGGATTATAAGCATGAGCCACCATGCCCAGGCAATATATTTTACCTAACTGACAGTCATAAAATTTTCTATCACTTGCCACACCACTAGTGTACACATATTTTTCAAGTACACATAAGTTATATCAAAATGTACTAGTGTACACACATTGTTCAAGTACACATAAGTCATACCAAAATATACCATATTCTTTGTAATAAAATGGGTCTCAATAAATAAAATAAGTATTAGAATTATAGAAAGACTCTTACCCATTAAATTACAGTAGGAATCAATATCAGGAGGACAGCTGAAAAATCCCCAATTATCTGATATATCTTTACTTAATCTATCAGTGAAACAGGAAGTTAAAAGGAACCTAGAAAATATTTTTAACTTAGTGAAACATTAATTTTATCACAAGGTCTTTGAATGTCAGATATCAGTAGTGGATTATCCTAATGATTTTAACTGAGTCTCTCATGAAACAAAGTTGAATGGTTGTCTGGGGCTGTAGTTGTGTGAAGGTATAACTGCACTAGAGGATCTTCTTCCAAGTATATCGGTTGGCTTTTAACCAGAAGTCTCAATTTTTCCCCACATAGAACTCTCCACAGGGTTGGTCATGCCATGCAATTTAGTTTCCCCCAGAGCAAATGATCCAAGAAAGAGCAAGAAAGCAACCAGCACAGAAGCTGTAGTGCTTGGCTTTCATGAATGACCTCATATCAGAAGTGAGGTTCCATCACTTTTGCTGTATTTTATTTATTATAGGCCAATTATGATACCATGTGGGAGGAGAACTACATAAATGTGTGAATTGCAGGAGCAGAATCTTCAGAGACAATCATAGAGTCAGGCCAAGAAAAACATGTCCAACCAACTTGATCTAATTGATTTATAGAACATTCTACCCTCAAGGAACAAATCACATATACTTTTCAAGTAAACATGAAATATTCCAAATCATCATGTTTCCGGATTTTGGGATGCAGGGGAGGTTCAGCTCACTCCCTGGTGGGCTCCAGGCTCTTGGTCTGTCACTCACCCAAGAATGGGAGAGGAGACCACACCGGGTGTGGTGCGCTAGCAAGTAATCGGAACCCAAAGAGTTTTTGCAGAAAGTGATTTATTTAGGCAGAAAAAGAGAAAAATGAGAGAGAAAAAGATGAGACCTAAATATGGAATCCAAAGGGGTGTAAAAGAAGGAGACTTTTAACCTGAGAAGAATTCTCTCCTCCTCCAAGACCCCTGGCCTATGAAAGGAGTTCCTTTAAACTTCCACTTGAGTGATTGATCTTTGATTCTTTCCCGAGTACATGAAAATTAAAACAAAGACCTCTAATCCCCAGATGGAGGCGGGGTAGGGAGGGTAGGGGCAAGGGAAGCGTTGTGGGGGGGTGCCGGGGGCATGGCACTGGGAAGATTCTTGCCCTTGAAACTATGCCCCCCTGTGGACCGGGGAAGACAATACATTCCCTCAATCACATTCTTAATTTTAAACCCTATTCACTATATTCATGATGGTTGATTTTAAGCAGAGTATATTCTTTGACTATCAAATAATTAGAGTAGAAATAAATAACAGAGATATCTGGATCATCATAAAATATTTAGAAATTAAACAACACATTTCTAAATAATTCAGGGGTCAAATGAGAAAATACAAGGCATGTTAGAATGCATTTTGAATTAAACCAACATATTAAAATATTGCACCTAAAGTAATGACTAGAGGAAAATTTATTGCACTCATTGTTTATATTAAAAAATTAAACTATTATATTCATGATTTAAGATCTCTCTTTAAAAACTATCAAAATACTAGCAAAGTAAAACCAAATATGCATTAGGAAAAAGAGAGGTATTCTGCAAAGGCCAATAAAAATGGGAATCTTAAGTAGAAACTTAAAGCAACAATAGCTAAAACACACACACACACACACACACATATACACACACACACACACTCCACCAGAAGAATGGGATAGAAAGGAAATGCATAACATTATGAAATAATTTCAGCAAATGTTTTTAAAGTTTGATGGTGGACATATGGATATGAGTACTATGGTTCATTTGCTATACTGATAAGATAGACTTTTGTATGTATCAAATGTTATGTTTGTTTTTCTTGAAGAAAATAATTTCTGAGAATTTTTTTAGGGCCCAAACTCATTTAATCCACAAACACTGACAGATGACTACAATTTTAAGAATAGTGTCAAGGTCATAATTACATAAAAATCAATAAAATTCAAGTAATAACCTTAGCTTGCTCACAACATGTTCAGAGGAGGGTATAAATACAAGTAAATTACGTAAAGTCATAATGTGTGCTAGAAAAGTCACATGCAGAAATAAAATTTTTTTTTCAACTACAGGAAGCAAAACTAATACATTTAACTATTTTATGACCTTGTCTAAAGTTTTTATAGGCAGTATAAAGATGTGGAGTGAGCATGAGCCATAGGTAAAGGATCAGGGTTATTCTCCTCTTCACCGCAGACTATGTATCTGTTAAACTTGGACATGTTTATTATCTCTGAGTTTCAGGTCCCTAATATGTGAAAAACAGAAAAAAAAAAGGATGCATAATTTCTTCACTCTCTAGAATGCATTAATCAGGGAATATATCAAAGGACATGTTGAAGGCTCATTAAAATGATAGCCACTATTAGCTTAAAAATTTTTACTGATATTTTTCATAACCAAAAAGAGAAGACAGATATAATTAAGATCATACAGGTTGATGTTACAATGCAGTGTCTGACTAAAAATATCTGAAAAATATTTCAATGCTACAGTAAAAATGTTCATTTGGGCAGAAAACACAAAAAATGAGAGATAAGCTAAGCTGTTCAAGTAATAGTGAATATCAAACATGGATACCTAAACAATAAAGAAAAGAGAGAGTGGAGTGCAGAAATTTTGTGTATCTGGTTAAAGAACTAGTAGATGGAAATATGCACTAAAATCTAATTAATGGTTATAACAATGAGGGAGAAATGATGATATCAATGCATAAATGGATTTCAGAAATTGTGTTTGGGTAGAATGAATTTGTTGTGATCAAGGAATGTGAAAGAGAATAATCCTGGTATAAAGATCTCCTTCAGAAAGAGCTCTTATTAAGAAATATAGTAAGATATATAAAAAACATAAGCCAATAAGTGAGTTTTGAGGTAGGTACAACCAGTGTTGGGCCAAATCATGTATGAGAAGAAAAATGTTGATACATTTCAATGCTGAGTTAAAACTATTTAGTACAAAGAAACAGCTGAAAACAAAAGTAAGTACGTTGTGTGTCGTCTCAACCACACAGTTTTATGCATTGGTTTTTCACAAAATAGTAATACAATTTTAATAAAAAGTGAT
This sequence comes from Cacajao melanocephalus, assembly GCA_963573385.1. NCBI lineage: Eukaryota > Metazoa > Chordata > Mammalia > Primates > Pitheciidae > Cacajao > Cacajao melanocephalus. The sequence goes on along the minus strand of CAUYLG010023293.1, from coordinate 75,001 downwards.
GTATCCTTTGTTGGTATCAACTATAATAAAACATATTTTTGTCTTGATCAATGTAGACAGATTAAATATACAAATATGATAGTTATATTTTCTCAAAACAGGAAAAATAGACCTTTTTTTGTTAGTTTGTTTCTATTGGTCCACATAAAGGAGAAAATAATAGCTAGTGGCATGTGGCGTCTGTACTATGGTTCCAGATAGCCATTTTGAACAGCTACTATCATTTAATTTATTCTCATTACTTCTCGCCCAGTTCTGTCATTGACTTGAAAGACTTTTTGCATAAATGACACTAATGCTCTTTCATACTGTGTGCTGGCAGCTTACATAGGAATATTGTGTGAAAAAATTTTTATCAAGTTTTGATATAGTTTATATGAGAATTGCAAGTGAGTTCACTATGTGATCTTTAACATCTGAGAGGAATTAATAAAATTCATCTCTGTTGGAATAAAAATTAATAGAAATAAAAACACGTTATGAATCATTCCTATATTTTCTCACTGTATACCTTTATATTTTAATATAAAATTATAAAGTAGATACATATTTCTTTAAATTAACAACATTTATCTTGTGTTTTGAGTGAATTCAACATGAACACACATACAAATACAGTCAAACACATACACAGTTAAGTATCAAGTGGAGGTAGGGCCAAGATAGCCGACTAGTAGCAGTGGTGATCAGAGGCTTCAATCGAAAACAGGCAAAACAGCATATGACTCCAGCATCGGCAACTGAGGTATCCAGGTAGTGTTATTAGGACTGACTAGGCAGTTGGTGTGACCCATGGAGAGGAAGAAAGAGCAGTATGGTGCAGCGGCACACCTGAGAGCCACATGGGGCAGGGGAATTCCCTACCCGCAGCTAAGGGAGGTGGTGAGTGAGCCTGCTACCTAGCCTGGGAAGCTGTGCTTTTTCCATGGAACTGTGCAACGTATTAGAAGATCTAACTCATAAGCCCATGCCACCGGGGTCTTGGGTCCCAACTACAGAGCCATGCAGACTCTCACTTGGCTAGTATTGGCCTAAGCCCACCAAGTTCCCCAGGGGAGGGGTGGCCATCACCACTCCTGCACCTGCCTACTGTCTAAGTCATCTGAGCTCCTTGCGGGAGAGGCAGTAGTCAACACTAAGGCTGCAGAACCTCCCCACAGGAACTCCAACTGCAGCCAGGGGAAATAATTCTGATCTCCCTAAGCCTGCGCCCCTAGTGCGAGGGATGGCCATAGTCTCTGTGGACCAGCAGACTTTCCTCCTGCTAGCTCTGAGAAACCCAGGCAGCCAAGATGAGTGGGCAGTGCTACACACCTCCTCTACCAATGGACAGCCAAAGTGCTTCGTAAAATGGGTCATGCTCCCTGTGCAACCCAACTGGGTGAGGCCCCCCTCATCAGGGTTTGTCAGACATCCTACACAGGAGAGGCCCTAATAGCATCAGGTCCCTTGAGGTCAGAGTTCCCAGAGGAAAGAGAAGGCACCCATCTCTGATGTGCTCTAGCCTTTTTGAATGACATATGTAGGTGCAGGAGTGAACCAGATAAATAGGGCCTGAAGTGAACCCCCAGCAAACTGCAGCAGCCCTACAGAAGAGAGACCTGACTGTTGAAAGAAAAGCAAACAAACAGAAAGCAACAACAACAGCATCAGCAACAAGAAAAAATCCCCACAAAACCTCATACAAGGGACAACACAGCCTCAAAGATCAAAACTGGGTAAACTCATGAAGATGAAAAAGAATCAAGGGAAAAATGATGAAAACCCAAAATGACAGAGTGCCTCTTCTCCTCAAAATGATCACAACACCACTCCAGCAACGGCACAGAACAGGACAGAGGATGAGATGACAAATTCACAGAAGTCGGCTTCAGAAGGTGGGTAATAGCAAACTTTGCTGAGGTAAAGGAGCATGCTTGAACCCAATGCAAAGAAGATAAGAACCTTGATAAAAGGTTAGAAAAGCTGTTAACTAGAATAACCCGTTTAGAGAGGAACATAAATGACCTGATGGAGCTGAAAATCATAGCACGATAACTTTTTGAAGCATGCACAAGTATCAATAGCCAAATTGATTAAGCAGAAGAAAGAATATCAGAGTGTGAAAACCATCTTGCTGAAATAAGGCATGCAAATAAGATTAAAGAACAAAAGAATGAAAAGGAAAGCACAAAACCTCTGAGAAATAGGAGACTATGTAAAAAGATGGAACCTACAACTGATTAGAGTTCCTGAGAGAGAAGTGTGGGAATGGAACCAAGTTGGAAAACACACTCGTGATGTTATCCAAAAGAACTTCCCAAACCTAGCAAGACAGGGCTACATGCAAATTCAGGAAATACAAAGAACACCACTGAGATACTACATGAGAAGTTCAACCCCAAGACACATAATCATCAGATTCATCAAGTTTGAAATGATATATATTAAGGGCAGCCGGAGAGAAAGGCCAGGTCACCTACAAAGGGAATCCCACCAGTCTGACAGCAGATGTCTCAGCAGAAGCCCTACAAGCCAGAAGAGAGTGGGGACAAATATTCAACATTCTTATAGAAAAAATTTTCAACCCAGAATTTCATATCCAGCCTAACTAAGCTTCACAAGTGAAGGAGAAATAAAATCATTTTCAGACAACCAAATGCTGAGGGAATCAATCACCACCAGGCCTGCCTTGCAAAGTCTGCTAAAGGAAGCATTAAAATGGAAAAGAAAAACCAGTACCAGCCACTGCACAAACACACAGAAATATAAACACCAATTACACCATGAAGAAACAGCAACAACTAGTATGTAAAATAACCAGCTAGCATCATGATAACAGGATCAAATGCACACATAACAATATTAACCTTAAATGTAAATGGGTTAAATGCCCCAATTAAAACTGGCAAATTGGATAAAGAATCAAGATCCATCCGTGTGATCTATTCAAGAGGCCCATCTCATGTTGAGAAACACACATAGTCTCAAAATAAAGAGACTGAGGAAAATTTATCAAGCAAATGGAAAACAGAAAAAAGCAGGGGTTGCAATTCCAGTCTCTGACAAAACAGACTTTAAAACAACAAAGATCAAAAAAGACAAAGAAGGGCATTGCATATATATGCCCCCAATACAAGAGCACCTATATTTATAAAACAAGTAGTTAGAGACCTACAAAGACATTTAGATTCCCACATAATAGTGGGACTGTTTAACACCTCATTGTCAATATTAAACAGAACGAGACAGAAAATTAACAAGGATATTCAGGATTTGAACTCAGCTCTGGATCAAGTGGAATAGACATCTACAGTACTCTCCACCTCAAACAACAGAATACGCATTTTCCTCAGTGCCATATGGCACTTACTCTAAAATTGACCACATAAATGGAAGTAAAACACTCCTCAGCAAAAGCAAAAGAACCGAAATCATAACAAACAGTCTCACAGACTACAGTACAATCAAATTAGAGCTCAGGATTAAGAAATTCACTCAAAACCACCCAACTATATGGAAATGGAACAACCTACTCCTGAATGACTCCTGGGTAAATAGTGAAATGAAGGCAGAAATCAAGAAGTTCTTTGAAATCAATGATAACAGACAACATACCAGAATCTCTGGTACACAGCTAATGCAGTTTAAAAAGGAAATTTATAGCACTAAATGCCCACATTAGAAATCTAGAAAGATCTCAAGTCAACACCCTAATATCAATTAAAAGAACAAGAGAAGCAATAGCAAATAAATCCAAAAGCTAGCAGAAATAACTAAGATCAGAGTGGAACAGAAAGAAAGAGAGATGCAAAAATCTCGTCAAAAATTTAATGAATACAGGAGTTGGTTTTTTGAAAAAATTAATAAAATAGATAAACCACTAGCTACACTGAGAAGAAAAAAGAGAAGAATCAAATAGACTAAATAAAAAATGATAAAAGAGATATCACCACTGATCCCACAGAAATACAAACTACCATCAGGGAATACTATAAATACCTCTATTAAAATAATCTATAAATTTTTGGATACATACATCCTCCCAAGATTAAACCAGGAAGAAGTTTAATCCATGACTAGACCAATAATAGGTTATGAAATTGAGGAAATAATAAATAGCCTACTAACCAAAAATACCCCAGAACCAGAGGGATTCACAGTTGAATTCTACCAGATGTACAAAGTGGAATTGGTACCATTCTTTCAGAAACTATTCCAAACAATTGAAAAGAAGGGAATCCTCCCTAACACATTTTATGAAGTCAGCATCATCCTGATACCAAAACCTGGCAGAGACACAACACAAAGAAAACTTTAGGCCAGTTTTCCTGCGTTTCCAACATTGATGTGAAAATCCTCAATAAAATGCTGGCAAACCAAACCAATAGCACGTCAAAAAGTTTATCCACCCCAATCAAGTTGGCTTCATCCCTGGGATGCAAGGCTGGTTCAATATACACAAATAAATAAACATAATCCATTAAATAAACAGAATCATTGACAAAAAACACATTATTATCTTAATAGATGCAGAAAGAGCCTTCAATAAAATTGAACATCCATTTATGTTAAAAACTCTCCATAAACTAGGTATTAATGAAACATATCTCAAAATAATAAGAGCTAGTTATGACAAACTCACAGCCAATATCATACTGAATGGGCAAAAGCTAGAAGCATTTACTTTGAAAATGAGAGTAAGACAAGGATGCCCTTGGATTCATGTATCCCCAAATTTAAAGTAAATAAATAAATAAATAAATAAAAATAAAAAGTATCAAGTAATTGAAATTAGTAGAAAATATTATAAAATAACATTAAATTTTTGAAATAATAGTATAAGCCTTTGCAAGAATAAATTAAAATGTATTTGCATTCCTGTTTTGAATGGAGAAGAAATTAGTATGTCTATTTTAAATGTTTAATCTTTTTACTGAAATATATGTTATTAATTCTCACTCTTGTTTATGTGATCCCTTGGGCTGTCAACCATTCTATTACACCACCCACCAATTTTAAAGGAGTTTCATAGGCCTTAATGAGCTGCTCACTGTGATTTAAGCACTGGAGCATTGCTTACAACTCAAATATCGTTTAAGCATCTTTTTTCTTCCTCTGTGAAACTGGAAAAATAGAATGTATTTCAAAGGGCATTTAGAGATCTTGGGAAAGAACCCCAACCTAGCCTTAGTTAAATCCCAAACATTAATTCTATCATAGGATACTACTCTCTAGAATCTGAAGAGCAAGCAGATTACTTTAACATATTTATGAGCCACCATCACACAGACCATGATTTGGTGATTTACTGCTTGTTTGTTTTATCTGCCACACCCAGGAAAAAAACATTGGAAATTGCACCTGGAGGACTAGTTTTACGTTATTGTCTCAATAAATTCCGTCATACAATTCATGTAGGTTACTTCAGCTTCTATAAGACTTTCAACTACCTTGGCTGTCTACAATCATTTCCACTCTAAAAGGCACTCAATATTTGGTTATTTCCACTCTAGGCTCAACCACATGTATGATTTGTCTATTCTTTTGCTTGTTACCCTCTTAGTATGTGTGTGCTCATTTTACAGTTTCTGTCAAATTAACACTGTAAATTTTATCATCAGAAAACTCAAACTATCTCTAATAATGCACCTAAAAATATCTATATTTTCATTATTTATTAAAGTCACCTTATCAGTTCACTGGTAGAGAGCACTCTTACAGGCTGCCCTACCAAATTTCATCATTGGATCTCAAAGGTCATGATTTATTTTTTGATTCCAACACTTTTTTTTTTAACTACCACTAGCATTATTCTGTTTTGTTTTACATTAAGTTAGAGAGAAAATATGGACGAGGCTTTCCCAATTAAGTCTGTTTACCCCATATCCCTTTGTCTCCACTCTGTTTACTCACTTAAATGTTGTGCTGGATCTCAGTGGGCGATGAAAGAGGAATTACCTGTTCATAGTGTTTACTCTGGGCCTGGAACCTAAAGCTTTTATCATTCAGATAACCACTCTTTTAACCATGTTAATTATCCACAGGTGTGTTAACTTGGAAGCTCTGTTGTAAAATCTTGAGGGAATAAATATGTGATGGACAGAGGGTCTGGGTCATCTGGTTGCATTTCACCCTCTGAAAGCAGCCAACAGCCATCCCTAGCCCACTTGAAACACTGTAATGGTGTGAGAGTGCATTCATTCATCCGTCATTCAGTCAGGGTCTGCAGGTCAGACTTCTGCAGGTGGTGACCGACTTCTCACCAGGGGATAAACAAGAAAGGACAGATTAACTCTGGTACTATGTGGTAACATACATATAGGGTTAAATGCTATCCTTAGTTTCAGGCTTCCACTGGGAGTGTTGGAATTTATCCTCACAGTTAAAGGAAAATTACTGTATTATTGTTGTACCCTGATGAACTCAATAGAAATAACATATTTCTACAACCCACCCTCAAATCCATAACCACTTATGAGCACTTTTGCTATTGACTATAATTTCCTGTTTCCATTTTCTACCCATTTTGACTATGGAGTGACTTAAGTTAGTTTATCTCATGTTTCTTGTGCTTGGAGATCTCTGAGTTTCTTGCACATGTGGCTTTATTTTTCTAAATTTGGAACATATTCTGCCATCATTTCTTCAATTTATTTTCTTTCCCTACCTCCTCTTCTTTGGAAACTCTACTTACCCATATATAAGGCCTCTTAAAGTTATTCTACATTTCAGCCTCTTTTTGAGTTTTATGTGGGAGTGTTTCTGTTATTTCAAGTTCGTTAAACTTTTTCTTCCATTAATCTTATGTGGTGCATTTTTTATGTCAGATTTTATGATGGTCATTTCTAGAAGTTCAACTCACTTTTTAAAAATATCTCTTCTTTTTCTATGTACATGATCAATCATTCTGGCTTATTGAAAGTACAAAATACATTTAGAACACCTATTTTAATACCCATGTCAGATAATTCCACCATCTGTGTCAGTTCTAGATCAGTTTTGATAAATTGATTTTTCTCCTCATTATGGGTTGCATTTCCTGCTTTTTTTGCATGCCTTCTAGCTTTGCGTTGGATTCCTAAGTATTGTGAATTTTACTTTACAGAGTAATAGATATTTATAATAATCACGCACATTCTTTTTTTTTTTTTTTTTTTTTTTTTTGAGACAGAGTATCTCTTTTGTGGCCCAGGCAGGAAAGGAATGTAGTGGTGCGATCGTGGCTCACTGCAACCTCTGCCTCCTGGGTTCAAGCGATTCTCTTGCCTCAGCCTTCAGAATAGCTGGGATTACAGCCACCCACCACCACCCCCCCAGGGACTAATTTTTTTGTATTTTTAGTAGAGACGGGAGTGGGGGGGTGGGGAGAGTGGTTTCACCATGTCAGCCAGGCTGGTATGAACTCCTGACCTCAGGTGATCTGCTTGCCTGGGTTTCCCAGAGTGCTGAGATTACAGGCATGAGCCACTGCCCCTGGCCAAGATTCTTCATCTTTATTCTGGAATGCAGTTAAGTTACATCAAAATAGTATTTTCCCTTGGGGCTTATTATTATGCTTTTTTAGTCGCAGAAGAGGATTTATTCTAGGCCAGATCAGTCTATTTCATCTTCCCAATCGCTCTTGGATTACATGGTGTTCTAATTTGGCTGGCAGTCTTTCACTAATGCCAGGTGCTGTTAACTGATTATTTTAGGTATTCCACTGTTTTAGCTGTTTTTATCCTTTTCTTGGGTGATTTCCTCACATGTCTGTGCTAGTGAATACTCTCCCAAATTCCTGAGATGGACCATATATCACCACAGTTACTCTTTTTTGTGCAAACACCTTGATCATCATAGATTCTTTCCTCTGTCTCCTCACTTCTGAAAGTCTTCTGGGATCTATCTCGTTTCTTTCTTCCTGGGCTGTGACTGTAGGTACTTTTAGGCTTTCAGATTATTTCTCATCTCTAGGAGATTACTACCTATCGTTAACTAGACACTGATGTCATAAAAATTGTGCCATCACATATTTTGTCTGGGTTTTTACCTGTTTCATGCAGGAGGTTAAATCCAGTCTCTTATTACATCTTGGCCTGAAGTAGTACTCTGCATTTTTTAAACCTAATGCCTTGGGGATATAAAACGTAACCTTTGTGTTTTTGTATTTTGCATGTGGTTTAAATGCTCCATATTCCTTACTGAATTTTAAACATAACTAGTAATTTATATGTTCTAATCAACACTTTATTCATATCCAATGCCTAGGAATAATCTCCTCAGCATTTTTTCCTGCTTCTAGAATCTAAACTAAATTATTCATAAAAAGCATAAAACAAATAAGGATTATACAAGTTAAGATATTAAAGAAAATGGTTTCATTAGCATGATTTAAAATGTGCTGGAAATTATCATTGATGTAATATTTGGAATTAAGTAGAGCTCTGCAAGAGTTGATAAATAATGAGCTCATTTCCATTTCAAAAGAAACAACTCTTAATACAGCCAAAATTGGTAAGAAAGTCTCATGCTGACAGACATGTTTTACACAGTATATCACTTTTTATCATGGGCAATCAAACGATCACAGTTGGTATGTGGCACTGTTATTCTTTAATTTCTGTTTTTCAATATGAATAACATGAAGCAAAGGAAATGTTCATGTAACATTTTCTTATAAATAATGGAATAAATTGGATATCTCTTAAAATATGCAAATTTATCATGTGAAATCTATTAAATCAGTCTCTTAATTGACCTATCTCCCTAGCTATTACTTGGTTCTGAACTATTTATTGGGTACTTACATATTAAACATTAGGGATACTGAAGTGAGTAATAGCTCCAACTTAGGGAATGTTTGTAGACAAAGATACGTAAATAAGACACACTACAATAACTATAATAGGCATAAGTGTAAAAGGTAATGGGAGATAATAAGCAAATAAGAAATTCATTCTAGTAGTAATATGTTTGATTAGAATATCTTAAACTTTTGGCCAATTTCAATTCTTTATATGCAGGTTGGATAAGCCAAGTTTGCTTTGGCTAATATTTATTTAATTATAAAATGAACAAAATTAATTTGGACATCTTTTCTCAATTTCACCTTTCTGTGTCAATCAAAGAGTAATATAATACAGAAACTCAATAAATATATGAAAATAAAGTAGTTCAAACTTGCCTATTAAACTGCTTTTTCAGTAATCTTTAAACATATATGATTGAAGTAAAACATTGTGTAAGAAATATTATTGCTGCTGTGAATATATTTGCTGTACGTTTTGAATTTTTTTCCTTTTACTACTGTAAAGAGAAAAATAAATTTGTCATTCAAAAGATGTCTTATGTCATTCAAAAAGAGAAATATAATTAAAATATGTTAATACCAGGAATTTTATTTTATGCTATACACTTATTTTATATATACCACTATGATATAATCTACTAGCTAATCCAAGAGGATACAGATTTTAAGTAAGCTTACACAACACACTATGCCCCATGCTTATGATATTCATCTATATGACTTAAACCACTGAAGACCAAATACTAATATGAGAACCAAAGTACTCCTACTCAAAAATAGGCAAGTTACCTGTATTTGAACAACTTCATACTTTTGACAGAAAGCCAAATTACTTCAGAAAAAAATTAATTTAGCTAAGGAACAGTAAGCAAGAAAGAGAAGCAGGGTGCCGTGCACACAGCCTAGAATTTATGATACAGCAGCCACAAAACTGGGAAAGCCAGATGTGCCTGCATCGTGCTGCTGAGGTGGCTCCAGAGCTGTGCCTTCCCCGCCTGCATTGACTCCTTTCCCCATCAATCCACATTCTGAAACAGTTCCCCTGTAATTTCTTTCCTATCTCTACTATGCTATGTATGCAAACCCAGGAGCCATGGGCTGTCTGCGAAAGTGATTCCCTCATTACCGTCCTTTCACTCTTTTCATGAGAGTAATCAAACTTTTCACCTGGGGCAATCACATGTATCAGCTGGAGGTCTCACTAGGCCACGAATGAGAAGAGTTCAAATAGTTTATTCCTTATATAACCTGCAGGATCAATTTTGTTTTTCTGATTTAAAAGAAAATGAGAGTGGAGAAAAAAAACAAGAGAAAAAAATAAAATATAATAAAGCAAAAACAAAAATACAAAACCAACCTCCATGATCTTCTCTATATGCTTAAATATAATTTAAGCCCTATGTTAATTTTTTCACACTGTTAATATCATCTATGTTCTTACTTTCACAAAATATAGACTGTTCCTCTCCCGTTATTATAAAATGAATGAAAATTTCTCAGTATACAATGATAAAAGCCAATGGTTACTGATAATTTATCTGTACTTGGGAAAGATTTTTTATAAGCATTGCCTGATTGAAATCTTGAAACAAATCACTAAAGGGGTAGAGATTATATCATCAGTAAGAAAATTGGAGATCAAAAAAGGTATATAAATAGGCAAATCTAAAAACTAATGCAAAGTGTGAACTTCTACTGAATCCAACTTTTAAAATAACTGTATATATATATATGTACATATATACACACCTACATATATATATATCACTAATTGCAAACCATGTAGAATGCATGCATGTACAGTCACATATATATGTACATACGTACGTATGCAGTCACTATATATACATGTATATATACGTGACTGTGCATGCATGCATTCTACGTGGTTTGCAATGAACTGCTGTACCTCAGAGTTCATAATGTCCACTCGTATTTGTCAGAGAATAGTTATGGATGTCTAACAATATGAAGCACTATTGTAGCTTGATGAAGTTAAAAGAGAACAAAGCAGACAGGATGTCTGCTCTCAATGAGCATATACCAATAGCAAGGAAAGAAGCAGAAAATTACAAATCTGCCAAGAGTCAGAAGAGTAATGCAAGTTGCTATGCATAGTTATTTGAAATACAGGTTAGTCTAGTCAAAAAGTTTAGTGAAGTGATTCCTGAGGTACTAAAATTTCAAGTGAAATTAAAGTGAAAGTTTAAGTAGGTTGGTGAATAAGAAAAGGAAAAGTATTTCAGATAGTGGGAAAAATATGTCAGGGGTGGAAGGAGCTTAATATATGAGGAATCAGAGAGCTAATATACATGAAGGTAATAAGTTGCATTGCCAGGTCATGCTAAATACACGTTTTGTTAAAATGGACTGATTCAGGGCTTAGCACATAACATGCTAACCTGTCTTTGATTAAAAAAACACTAAACCTATTTTGAAAGGTTTTATTTGTAAAGCAGAGTATTTCACCTTTATTTAACAGCTTCTTAACTGAATTACGTAGAAAGAAATTTATAGGTAAAATGCAAAAATTTTACCTAGATGAAATTCAACAAAAAAAAAAGTGTTTTTTTTCCCCCAATAAACTTGTGTGGCCAGATGAGAAACCAAAGAATAAATAGAAATGTTCATAGGTACACGCAAACTGATTTAGATGAACATAATTTTGTCAGCAATACTACCTCCCTGTTATAAAATGTTCTGATATAGTGAAGATTAAAATGGTTTTGCCTGGGGAGGAGCATTGTATTTTAATTTTACACTCATGATTTCCTTTCCTGAATGATTTTGGATCCTTCTTATAAATATATTTTGGTTTTTAATATCGAGTTTTCTTGCAGAATGTTGCACATCTTGGTCTCCATGAGATTGTGAATTCCTAGCCACAAGTATAAGAGAGACAGAGAGAGAGAGAGAGAGAGAAAGAGGGAGAGAGAGAGAGATTATAAGGGCTTGTGTTTAATCTGGGAAGACAAGGATTAACACAAGACGTATTAAGAACATGGCTTTAAACAAGTTACTTAATGTCCATAAGCATTAGTTACCATATATTTGAAAGCAGGATGCTGACAATATCCTTACCATATCCATTTATTTAAGAATAAAATGATAATTCTAGGTAAAAACATGTTGGCATTGTGAATCATATCATCAGACAAACAAATCCAAATCTGAATCTAAAACTTTTTCTTTTTAAAATAACGAACAAAATATTTGAGAAATATATTTGAAAAATGCACAAACCTAACTTTCGGAATGATTTTTTAAATTACTTTAGCGGAATAGCCATTGTCTACATGTGTAATTTTTGTCTTTCATGCAGTGAAAGAATGGGCTCTGATTCTAGTGAGCAACAGCCAGAGAGACTCAGACGTGGAGTCCTCGTTGACAGGGTGAAAGTGACTCTAGCCACTCCTCTTTTCCCAGGAGACGACAATAGTATATGTGAGACTAGCTTGAGGAGTAATGTCAGCATTTCCAATTCAATACTGATATAGGACTGTGCATACTCTTATTCCTCAAACCCTTAATAACTTTTCACTCACAATTCTCAAATGCTACAGCCATATTAAAAAAAAAAATCCATGGGATGGTTAAATATACTTTGCACATATCCTAGAAAAGAGTGATTATTTTCTGTGATACTCTCTCCTTGTTTCCCCAGACAAAAAAGAAAAAAATAATCCAGGTGAGTTCACATTGCCTAATTTGCTTCTTGTTTACAAAAGGCCTCCTTTTATGGCATATGGTGTATGTAACACACAGATCTAGAGCTCAGCTACTCCACGATGTTCTCATGTTCATTCTGCCACATACATTAAAAGTCTTCATCAAAATATTCTTATGTTCTTTACATATCCCTAGCATATGAAAAGATGAGCTGATGACATTCAGGCATGTTTTTAAAGAGAGAAGAGTACTGAGTGGCCTGCAATGTAACCAATATCATCTCTTCTTCAAAATAGATATATTAGAGAAAAAATGTTTGACACCAGTTAATAGAAAGTACAAATACAATTTATAAAATTTAGGATGATTGTCTATAAACTAGGAATAACTGAAAACATTTTCTTTTATACATGAATTATTAAAATTTACAGGTTGGTCTATATGCATACATTTTTTAAAAATTTGTATTTACTTGATCATATAATTCTATGACTTCAGCATCCCTGATATTTTTTGAGAAAATTGAGAAAATCTGGTGAAATTTCATGTCCTTTCTAAACTCAAAAATGTGGAAGGTTATTTACAAAATGTTGATTTGCCATCAATTAGAAAATATACGCACTGCTAAATTGAACTTAAATTTTACTTCATATTGTTTATTATTGTGGAAGTTTGAAATCACTCATGCAAAGAGTGATGGCATTGTTCAATGCAATAAAATTAGTGATAATATTTTTATAGTAAAATTATATGCAAGAAAATGTTATCCAGTCACTTGTTTAGATCAGTTTATTAAAATTTACAAATCAAAGGGATATATTAGAATAAAGACCTTCCACATATGTCACATCCTCATCCTCAGATGAATATGTTACCTTACATGGCAAAAGGGACTTTGGAGACGTGAATAAATTAAGAATCTTGAGATGCAAGTGATATTGTGAATTATCCAGAGGGCTGAATGTTGTTGATCAAGTCCTTGACAGGGAAAGAGAAAGATGAGAGAGTCAGAGTCGGTGGCGATAAAGCAGAGTCAGAGTGAGATTTGAAGCTGTTATACGGTTGACTTTAAACATGAAATATAGGGCTGGAGAAAGAAGTTGCTTCTAGAAGCAAAAAGAGACAAAGAAAAAATACCCTTCATTAGATTCTCCAGGGGTGTCCAATCTTTTGGCTTTCCTGGGCCACATTGGAAGAATTATCTCGGGTGAAACGTAAGATGCACAGACACTAATGATAGCTGATGACCTTAAAAAATGCAAAAAAAACTCATTTTTTTAAGTTCCAGAGTACATGTGCAGGTTTGTTACACAGGTCAATGTGTGCCACGGTGGTTTGCTGCACCTGTGCACACATTACCTAGGCATTAAGCCTAACATCCATTAGATATTTTTTCTGTATTCTCTCTCTCCTTTTGTCCCCTTCTGGCAGGACCCAGTGTGTGTTGTTCTCCTTCCTGTGTCTATGTGTTCACACTGTTCCTGCATTAGGTATTTGGTATTTGGTTTTCTGTTCCTGCATTAGTTTGCTGAGGTTAATGGTTTCCAGCTTCATCCATATCCCTGAAAACACATGATCTTGTTCCTTTTTATAGCTACATAGTATTCCATGGTGTCTATGGGCCAAATATTCTTTATCCAGTCTATCATTGATGGGCATTTGGGTTGACTTTACGTTGTTGCTATTGTGAATAGTGCTGCAATGAACATACATGTTCATGTATCTTTATAATAGAATTACTCATATTCCTTTGGGTATATATCCAGTAATGGGATTGCCAGGTCAAATGGTATTTATATTTCTGGTTCTAGGTCTTTGAGGAATTGCCACACTATCTTCCACAGTGGTTGAACTAATTCACATTCTAACCAACAATGTAAAAGTGTTCCTATTTTACTGCAGTTTTGCCAGTATCTGTTGTTTCTTGACATTGTTATAATCACCATTCTGACTGGCATAAGATAGTATCTCATTGTGGTTTTGATTTGCATTTCTCTAATGATCAATGATGTTGAGCTATTTTTCATATGTTTCTTGCCTTCATAAATGTCTTCCTTTGAGAAGTGTTGGTTCATGTCCTTTGCCCACTTTTTAATGGGGTCATTTGTTTTTTTCTTGTAAATTTGTTTAAGTTCCTTGTAGATTCTGTATATGAGACCTTTGTCAGATAGGTAGATTGCAAAGATTTTCTCCCATCCTGTGGACTGCCTGTTCACTCCAATTATAGTTTCTTTTGCTGTGCAGAAGCCCCTTAGTTTAATTAGATCTCATTTGTCAATTTTTGCTTTTGTTGCAATTGATTTTGACATTTCTATTATGAAATCTTTGCCTGTGTCTATGTCCTGAATGGTATTGCCTTGAGTTTTTTCTAGGGTTTTTATAGTTTTGGGTTTTACCTTTAAATCTTCAATTTATTTTGAGTTAATTTTTGTACAAGGAGTAAGGAAAGCATTCAGTTTCAATTTTCTGCATATGCCTAGCCAGTTCTCTCAGCACCCTTTATTAAGTAGGGAACTTTTCCACATTACTTGTTTTTGCCAGGTTTATCAAAGATCAGGTGGCTGTAGGTGTGTAGTCTTATTTTTGTTCCATTGATTTTTGTGTCTGTTTTTGTACTAGTGCCATAGTGCCATGCTCTTTTGGTTACTGTAGCCTTGTAGTATAGTTTGAAGTCAAGCAGCATGATGCCTCCAGTTTTTTGTTTTTTCCCTTAGGATCTTCTTGGCTATAGGGGCTCCTTTTGTTCTAGAAGAAATTTAAAATAGTTTTTCTAAATCTGTGAAGAGTGTCAATGGTAGTTTAATGGGAATAGCATTGAATCTACAAACTACTTTGGGCAGTATGGCCATTTTCACCATATTGATTCTTCTTATTCATGAGCATTGAATGTTTTTCCATTTCTTTCCTCTCTGATTTTCTTGAGCAGTGGCTTGTACTTCTCCTTCACTTCCCTTGTTAGCTGTATTCTTAGGTGTTTTATTCTCTGCAGCAATTGTGAATGGGAGTTCATTCTTGATCCAGCTCTCTGCTTGCCTGTTGTTGGTGTATAGGAATGCTTGTGATTTTTCACATTGATTTTGTATCCTGAACTTTTGCTAAAGTTGCTTATCAGCATTAAGGAGTTTTTGGACTGAGACTATGAGGTTTCCTAAATACAGGATCATGTCATCTGCAAAGACAGACATTTTGACCTCCTCTCTTCCTATTTGAATACACTTTATTTCTTTTTCTTGCTAGATTGACCTGTCCAGAACTTTCAAAACTATGTTGAATAGGAGTGGTGAGAGAGGGCATCCTTGTCTTGTGTCAGTTTTCAAGGGGAATGCTCCAGTTTTTGCCTATTCAGTATGATATTGGCTGTGGTTTGTCAAAAATGGCTATTATTTTGAGGTATGTTCCTTCAGTACCTAATTATTGAGAGTTTTTAACATAAAAGGATGTCGAATTTTATCAAAGGCCTTTTCTGCAGCAATTGAAATAATCATATGGTTTTCTCTTTAGTTTCTGTTTATGTTTTGAATTATATTTATTGATTTGTGTATGTTGAATCAGCCGAGGATAAAGCCAGCTCGAACATGAATAAGCTTTTTGATATTCTGCTGGATTTCGTTTGCCAGCATTTTATTGAGGATTTTTGTTCAATCCTCAATAAAAGGATGTTCATCATAGATACTGGCCTTAAGTTTTTTTTTAATCTCTGCCAGGTTTTGGTAACAGGATGATGCTGGCCTCATGAAATTAGTTAGAAAAGAGCCCCTCCTTTCCAATTGTTGGGAATAGTTTCAGCAGAAATGGTACTAGCTCCTCTTTGTAACTCTGGCAGAATTCTCCTTACTACTAATGTCTTTCTTTTTCAAACCACTCCAATTTAGGAACATAATCTGGATCTCATTATTACTTGCAATTAAACATAAATGCGCAAGGGATCATAGACCATCAGCTATTCTGTTTATAGATTTATCCTCTGTTTACAGGAGTTTTCTCAAAATTTAATGTTGCCCACATTAAAAAAAATAGAGCTTTTCAAGCATTACCATGTTTCAAGATCACTTGGAGGGCTGATAAAAATACAGATTATAGGGCCCCATATCTAGAGATATTGATTTAGAAGGTACAGTGAAATGTCTCCAGAAGATTTTCTATCTTCCCCACCCACAATCTACATTAGCTCTTCAATGCACCATGTGCTGGCAGTCTTGCCTGACACGGTTCTGAAGAGATTCTTTCTAACATCACTAATTGCCTGCATATTGTTATATCTAATCATACTTCTCAGTTCTCAAATACTTGAAATCTTATTACCTATAAATAGAGTTGATGACATCCACATCTGCAAATAATCTTTTCCATTGGCATCAGTAACAATCTTCTTCTCTTCTCCATTCCAATTTCAATCTTTTTAGTCTCACTTGGAAGCACTCCTGTTTCACATGACTTTTAATTATAAAATTTATTTGAGTCTCTCATTTGGGTACATCTAATGCTTTAATCACTCTTTGGGGGAAATACTTTAGTTATGCATTCAATATTCTTAAGTAAGATAAAGATCATATAAGAAGGATCTGAAAATTCTCATGAAATATGAAAGTATGTTATATGCCACTGAGATTATAAATTTCCAAGTAAGTATACAATTGAAATTGTGCATCTTTTAATATTGGTACATATGTTGCTGTATTCACATGTTTAATATTAAAATAAAATTGCAATTAAAGCATACCCTCAAAACAACCTAACACTTATCCATCCATCTCTCCTTAATGTAACCACTAGTCTAAAGTTGGAATCATAAATATGCAATTTGAATTTTTATAAGAAAGTTTATTAAAATATAAAATATTGCTTTCTGTAATTCCAATATTTCAAATAATATAAATCTATACAGATTATGAAGCAAATTACTTCTTTTACTAAAAGTATTGTTGAATTTTATTCCTACTTAGACCTCCATGGTTTAAACATTCATTTTGCTTGTTTAATACTGCATTGCATTTATAAACCACAACTTATCTCTTACCAAGGAACATTAGGTTGTTTCCATCATAGAGGGATTAATGTAGTCCTGCTATCTACATCCCTACACTTGGGCTCCTCTAAGATAAACCCACCTAGGCTGAAATTGTTAGAATGCAGTATACGTTTATTTTTACTTATTCATGATATTACTAAATTGCAGTCTAAAATAGAATTAACCTTGCTACAAGAAAAGAGTCAATATATTTGGTACGAAATTTTACCTCAGGGAGGTTTTAATTTCTTGATTAATAATGAGATTAAACATAATTATTTGTTAATATATTTAGTTTACAATCATGTCTCCTTTTGCATGAATGCTTTTTCATTTTGTTTGTTGATATATATATGTGTATATATACCACATATTATATAAATATATTTATATACATACATATGTGTACTTATCCCTATATATATACACATGTAGACACACACACATATATATATATATATATACACTTATAATCCTCTGTTTTATTCCCCATATATAATATATAGAAAAATATACATATATATGTGCATATAATAAATAGGGATATATATATATGTTGGGAAAGGGAGCAAAAGTGAAAGGACTTACAGAGTGCCTATGTAAGTTGGTTATGAGTAGCACATAAACAAGGAACAACAAACTGCAGAAGGTAGCAGGAGTCCTCGGAGGATGAAGCCCTCTCCATGCCTCATGTTCCAGTGCAGGGTGACCTCGGCTCTGTTACCTTAAACATTGTGCTCAAGGACATAAAACCCCTTCGTAGCACTATGATGTAGCCAGACTTGTAGGCTCCTTGTAAGGCCCCAGTTCTACCAGCTGCACATAGATAAGAAGCTAATCACATGTTCTTGTTTTGTGAAACTCCCAAACCGTCACTGTTATCAATCCTTAGAATGACACACCAGTTCCAGTTCACTGATTCAGTTCTGGCTCACTGATTCACTCCACAATCACCCTCTCCCCACCATTGCTTCACTCCTACCCTGTAGATCAAAGTGATTGTAACCAATAAATAGAGTGGATGATCAGAACTCAGGGCCTTCACTGCTTCCTCCAAAGTAATAAAGTGATGGCTCCCTGGTCTCACTGTCTCTCTTAATCTTTCTTTCTCTCATTCCTTTGTCACCACCAAACTTGGGGTACCCATGGGTGATGTAGGGCTGGTTCCCTACATTCTGGTGCCCAATGTGGGGCTCATGGATTCCCTACGTTCTGGTACCAAATGTGGGGCTCATGGATCCCTACACACACACACACACAAGTGTGTGCGTATATATATATATATATATATATATATATATATAAATAATGTGTATATACTTAATGTGTGTATATCCATATATATATGTAATTATATAAATATATGAGGGAGGAGCAAGAGTTTTAATTCTAGTAATTCTTGTACACTATTTATGACTTTTTAGTTCATTATTTTTCATACCTTAGGAAATACTCCTTAATTAAGGAAAACCTGTGCAAAATTAAACAGTAAATGAAGATTTTATTCAAGACTATTGCAATAGAGGAAGGAGTCCAGAACTCAGTCTGAACTCAATTCCACCAAAACAAAGGGAATTAGGGTTTTTAAAACCAAGGGTGGAAAAATGAAGAGTATGTGAGATAGAGCACATGGTAATTAGCTCAAATGAGACATTGCACAGTGTATAGATATTTCAATACATCTCCTCTCTGTTGTAAAGATGTACAAGTTTTATTTGTCACGTTAAAAATAAAAAATAAAATGAAATAAAGCTGAGGTGAAGGGGAGATCATAACCTGCATTTTGCTAATCGGCCTTACTCAAATGGCCAAGTAAACTTTCTCATATCTTCATGACACAAAGTAGTTTTACAACTTACCATAAGACTTGCAAGGAAGCCTTGCACTCAAATAGAGATTTGGAGATGGGGCACTATCTTCCTTGAGGATTATATGTCAAAGAAATGGCTCCCAGGTTCTTGAAAAATGCATTATTGAGTGTATAACTGGCAAGCGGATTTTAAAATGTTTTAAAGTATGTCAAAGGGGTGAGAAAAAAAGGAGAATTATAGTCATTCTAAATAAAATGCTCTCAATTAAAAACGTCAGGGCATGGAGTCACAAAGGAGCCTAATAAAGTCTACCAAAATTGAGAGAAATAATAAGGCCCTCTTGGCAGGCAGTAATCACCTATATTTTCTTCTAAATGATTTGAACACTTACACATCAAATTTGACTGTAACATTTATCTGGAATTTATTTTTTGTATAGTATAACATAGGGATAAACTTTTATTTTTAATCATATAGTAATTTAAAACCACACTATCCTAAATGGTATAATTTTATAAGGAATATCTACCCTTCCAAAGCTTCTTCATAAATATGTAGCAATTTTAATTGTGTGTGTGTGTGTATGTGTGTGTATATATATAATCAAATTATCTGAAAATATGAAATTTTGATTAGAATATTTATTTGTAGCAATTTATTTATGACTACATAAATTTATTTATGACTCAGAATTTCCATGTCTAAATTTTAAAATATTTATTGTAGTACATCTGTAATAAAAATAATTTTCTTAAATATATTTTATGTATTTATGTATTTCTTAGGTAAAGTCATGTGGCTATAATGTTTTATTATATTGTATTGTCTTATATTTTTAATTGATTTTATAGTGCTTTATAATATTACAGCATATCCAAATTTTCTCTTCACTAGTATACATTGCTTGAACACAAACTGTCCCAATGTTGCAAATAAGCAGTGTGATAAGGCATCCTTGTAAATAGAATACTTGTGTTTTATACTTAAGGAAGATCTTTGTAGTACTTTGATAGTAATACTAGTTACCAAGTTCAGAAAATTCTCTTCTATTCCATATTTAATCAGTACTTTTTAAAACAGCATTCTGGATTATTGCCATGCTTTTATGATTAGTGTTTAGTCCATTATTTTAATAAATTTCATTAACAGATTATGGTTTGACTGTGTCCCCACCCAAATTACACCTTGATTTGTGTTCATCCCCACATGTCAAGAATGGGGCCAGATGGAGATAACTGAATCATAGGGATGGTTTCCCTCTTACTGCTCTGGCAGTGGACAAATCTCGAGATCTAATGGTTTTATAAATGGGAGTTTCCCTGCACAAACCCTCTTGCCTACCTTCATGTAAGATGCACCTTTACTCCTCCTTTGCTTTCTGCCATGATTGTGTGGTCACCCTAGCCCTGTAAAACTGTAAGTAAATTAAACATCTTTTTCTTTACAAATTACTCAGCCTCAGGTTATGTCTTTATTAGCAGCATGAGAACAGACTAATACAGTAAATCGTACTTGTGGAGGGAGTGCTGCTCTGTAGCTACCCAGAAATGTGGAAGCAGCTTTGGAACAGGGTAAAAAGCAGATGATGGAACAGTTGGAGGACTCAGAATAAGATAGAAAAATCTGGGAAACTTTGGAACTTCCTAGACCCTTATTGAAT
This sequence comes from Cacajao melanocephalus, assembly GCA_963573385.1. Classification (NCBI taxonomy): domain Eukaryota; kingdom Metazoa; phylum Chordata; class Mammalia; order Primates; family Pitheciidae; genus Cacajao; species Cacajao melanocephalus. The sequence goes on along the minus strand of CAUYLG010023293.1, from coordinate 54,083 downwards.
GGTTTTGACCAAAATGCTGATAGCAACATGGACAATAAAGTCCAGGCTGAGTTGGTTTCAGAAGGAGATGAGGAACTTGTTGGGAACTGGAGTAAAAGTCACTCTTGCTATGCAAAGAGACTGACAGCATTTTGCCCCTGCCTAGAGATCTGTGGAACTTTGAACTTGAGAGAGATGATTTGAGATATCTTACAGAATACATTTCTAATCAGCAATGGATTCAAAAGGAAGCATAGCCTAAAAGTTGTAAAATTCACAGACTGACAATGTGATAGAAAAGAAAAACCCATTTTATGGGGAGAAATTCAAGCTAGCTGCACAAATTTGGGTAACAAGGAGCTGAATGTTAATTGCCAAGACAATGGGGAAAATGTCTTCAGGACGTGTCAGAGACTTTCACGACAGCCCCTCCCATTACAGGCCTGGAAGCCTAAGAGGGAAACATAGTTTCCTGAGCCTAGTCCAGGGTCTTCCTATGATGTGCAGCCTAGTGACTTGATGCCCTATGTCCCAGCTGCTCCAGCCATGGCTAAAAGGGGCAAAAGTATAGCTCAGGCCACAGCTTCAGAGGGTGCAAGCACCAAGCCTTGGCACCTTCCAAGTGGTGTTGAGCCTGCAGGTACACAGAAGTCAAGAATTGAGGTTTGGAAACCTCTGCCTGGATTTCAGAGGATGAAAGGAAACTCCTGAATGTCTAGGCAGAAGTTTGCTGCAGGGGCAGAGCCCTCATGGAAAACCTCTGCAAAGGCAGTGCAGAAGGAAAATATGGGGTTGCAGCTCCCACAAAGAGTCCCCACTGGGGCACTGCCTACTAGGGCTGTGCAAATAGGGCCACTGTCCATCAGACCCCACAATGGTGGATCCACTGACAGCTTTAACCTGTGCTCCTGGGAAAGCTGCAGACACTCAATGCCAGCCTGTGAAAGCAGCCTGGAGGGGTTTGCAGCATGCAAAGCCACAGGGATAGAGCTGCCCAAGACCATGGGACCCCACCTCTTGCATCCGTGTGACTTGGATGTGACACATGAAGTCAAAGTAGTTCATTTTGGAACCTTAATGTTTAATGACTGTCTTATTGGAGTTTGGATTTGCATAGGGCCTATGGCCCCTTTGTTTTGGCCAATTTTCTCCCATTTGAAATGAGTGTATTTATCCAATGCCTTTACCCACATTGTATCTAGGAAGTAACTAACTTGTTTTTCTCATTTTACAGGCTTATAGGCGGAAGGGAATTGCCTTGTCTCTGATGAGACTTTGGACTGTGGATTTTTGAGTTAATGCTGAAATGAGTTAAGATTGGGGGGACTTTTGGGAAGGCACGATTGGTTTTGAAATGTGAGTACATGAGATTTTGGAGGGGCCAGGGGTGGAATGATATGGTTTGGCTGTGTCCTCACCCAAATTTCTCCTTTAATTGTAATAATCACCACATGTCAAGGGCAGGTCCAGGTGGAGATAACTGAATCAGAGGGGCAGTTTCCTCCATACTTTTCTCATGGAAGTGAATATGTCTCATAATATCTGATGGTTATATAAATGGGAGTTCCCCTGCATAGACTCTCTTGCCTGCCTTCATGTAAGAATTGCCTTTGCTCCTCCTTTGCCATCTGCATGATTGTGAGGCCTCCCCAGCCATGTGAAACTATGAGTTCATTAAATCTCTTTTGCTTTATAAATTACCCAATCTCAGGTATGTCTTTACTAGCAATGTGAGAACAGACTAATACAACAGGTTTTCTAACAGTAAAAAATTATTGCCTAAAACACATTTCAGAATGTATCCTCATTTCTAATATATATAAATTAGCTGGACATGATGGTGCATACCTGTAGTGCCAGCTATTTGTAGACCGAGATGGGATCATTGCTTGAGCCTGGGTGGTGGAGATTGCAGTGAACCGAGATCACATGACTGTATATCAGCCTGGATGACAGAGCAAAAACCTGTCTCAAAAAATAAAAATAAGTTATAAATAAAAATTAAGATTAAAAAATAAATGCACTAATTTGAAACTGTATAAATTTATATAAAATTATAGATTTTAAATGTTTTCAGCATATATCTATAATTTTTCTGTAATCAATATGCAGTAATTTTTTTAGGTATAATTTCTCCTTTTTGATAAACTAAAAATAGTAGCTATAAAAACACTGGAGTGTAGATACCTTTTAGGTGAGTGTTTATAATGCTGTTTCCTGAACGTTGACTTTATATTCTGAGCAGGACATGTACTCAGTGTAGAAAGTATTTTAAAAATGCTGGTCAATTAAAGAGCGTCTTATTCATGCACTTTATGAATTTATTAAATAAAGAAATCCTGGTTCCAAACCAGGGCTGCTTTACTAAGCTAATTTACAGAGACATCATACCAAATTACACAGGACTTGCTAGGATAAGATGGAATTCAATTCAAATTTTTTTACTGACTTGTTCTCTTGCTAAGTGGAAGTCATAGTGCTTTATTAGATTCTGACTTTTTTGAAAGACAGCATTGTTCTGGAAAGGATTGGCCTAGAGTTCCATGAGTTCCATGAATCTATGAAAATAAGTAATTCAAAATTGAGACTGTTGAAACTAAGTCATTTTGAGCCTTAAAGGAACATGATTATGGAATCTGAGTCACCAAAACAGGCAGCTGCAACCTAAGCAGCTGTAACCTTTGTTTCTCTGATTATAGATTATCCTTCTTCTTACCTGCATTGTTTTATAGAATGTTGTAAATGACGAGAGGGGACCAGGAAAGATCCTTTTCTTTTTAACTAACTGTTGATCTTCATTATAGATTAGCTTCTCTTTTTTCTCTCTCACACAAAGTTTATGACTATCACATTGTCTAAGATGCAGTGTTAAATACATTTTTCATTTGAAAAAAAATAAAAATAAAGCTGAAAAAATAGCTGTATGGGAAAAGAAAAAGAAAACTGTATCTAATTGAGTTGTTTTCACTCATAAACCAGCCTTGTATAGAAAATTCTATAATTTTACTAAATTTCTTCGTTCTCTGTCTATTTAAGGAAAACCTTAACTTTTAACTTTGGAGCACTGATTCTATTCCTTCGGAGTCTGTTTTACCCAAATGGCTATTTGCAGTTTTTCACTTGAATAAACTCTTTAAAACTGAATTCTGATTCTTTTGATTATTTCAGGTTAAGTCAGAAAAAGGAGGCCAAACATTTGTTAGAAAAGCTGTTCTGCATTTCTAACAAGCTCACAGGTGATGTGGACTCTTTTGAACTATTGTCCACACTTAATAAGGCTGTAGAGGACCTCTGAAGTAATATGTCGGAATGAGTATATACGTATCAATTTTTTATGTTTGTGGGGGATTGGAGTGTGTGGCTGGATTTCTTATGTGTTTTACCATAAGTTATGCTAGAAATACAGAAGGAGCTGTTAATACTTCTGCATTGGTTCAAGTTGTGCTTTTACAGAATATAATGTCAAAATGTATTTTCCTTCTGATCAAGCAAGTAAATTAAAGACTTCCAGTTTTAGTTCCATCAGGTATACAGCTAGGATGTTGTCACTTTCATACTTGCATTAGAAAGATAGCTAAATGAATGGAAAATCAAAATTTTAAAATGTTTATGCATTTTATGGTTTGTATTTTTGTGTATTTTTCTGAGAAATACTCCTTTTTCCTGATAGGAATAAAATTAAGATTTATTTTTAAATTTCTAATTCACCTGGATTCAATATTTACAAAGAGTATTTTTCCACATTAATACCTATTGTCAGTGTTCTTTTCCATGAAATCCACTTATACAGTAATTTTCAGTCACCCCTTTGGGTCTATTGAAGGGGTGACACACACACACACACACACACAGAGTGTTAAGTTCCCTAGAATATATATCTATATAGATATATATTCCTTTAGTATATATATATATATATATATATATATATATTTGAGGGCAGGAAGCATTCAGCATAGGAGAAAGATGTAGGATGGAAGGCTAGGCCAGTCTCCCTTTTCACATTTTTCTGCCTGCTTATATTCTAGGCATGCTGGCAGCTGATTAGATTGTACCCACCCAAATTAAGGGTAGGTCTTCCTTTCCCAGCCCACTGACCCAAAAGTTAATCTCCTTTGGCAACACCCTCAGAGACACACCCAGGATTAATACTTTGTATTCTACAATCCAATCAAGTTGACACTCAGTATTTGCCATCACAGTTACACTATGTCTTTTCTCAATGATTGATTGCTCTCTACTCTCTAACTTCTGAGATTTAAGGAATGCTTTACTCTCTTTATTCTCTAAGATGATCATAAATATAATTATTTTCCCAATTTTGTGTTAGTCTACAGGATTTTTTCTCAGCATCACCTCTTCTGAGAAGCTATTCCTGATTCTTACCATATTGAATAATAATTTTAATTTGTTGATCTCTGTCTAGATAGTTGAAGACAAATGACATACTAAAGTCATAATATTTCCAAATGATATCAGGGTGCCAGCTATATGAAAAACATTAAATACAAATTTCAAATAATGTAGATTCATAAGACAAAGATTTTAAAGATGGAAACAATGAAGCTCTGGTGCACTTGCCACTATATTTTACAAAACGTGCTCATATTCAGTCTTTAAAGATAGTAAAATATTAAATAAAAGACAATAGAAGAATCACTGTAATCTTTTTCTGCATATATTATTACATTTATTCATTTTCAAATAAGAATCATTCCAAAAGTAATGTATATTTTTAAAATAATGCTCTCCTGTGTATTCACACATTACCTCCTTTATATCAAAAAAGAAAGAGAGGTCAATACTAGAATTTATGCTTTTTGGTGTATATATATGTGTATATATATATATACATATATATACACATACAAAAAATGTGTATATATATATATGTATATATGTATATGTATATATGGGGTGCAGTGGTACCATCTTGCCTCACTGCAGCCTCTGCCACCCAGGTTCAAACAATTCTCATGTTTCAACCTCCCGAGTAGCCAGGATTACAGGCACACACCACCACATCTGGCTAATTTTTATATTTTTAGAAAAGACAGGGTTTCCCTATGTTGGCCAGGCTAGCCTCGAACTCCTGACCTCAGGTAATCCACCCACCTTGGACTCCCAAAGTGCTGAGATTATAGGCATGAACTACTGCGCCTGGTTTATATACTGAAATTTGCAGAATGCTTCTTTATTGAACATTTATAATATCTGCAAAGTGTTTAACCAAAGCTATTGAAAATCATATGCTCCTGCTTCATGTCACTTATGTAATCTTCATCTTGGATAAGATGAAAACAATAAATGGATTTGTTTGTGCTCAGTTTGATATTTATACACTAAAATAAAAGTTTTAAATACTCTAAATTTGTTACTTTAAAATCCTACGTGAACAATTTACATAAAAAGACTAAAAGCCCTGTGGTTTCTCAAGGTAAATGTCTCAAAATAGCAGTCGTGGTCTACTTGGTTTACCGTTAACTTCAAAGTAGCTCTTCTGACTCCCTCTTAAAAACCTTGGAGCTCTTGAATCTCAAAAAAAGTGCTATTAGTTTGATAGAAATATTTAATTAATTTTATTTTGCAAAAGCAACAAGTCATTTCATTTTTAAGTATTCTACAAAGCTTCTGATTAATAAAAAATCTTCCCTACCTCATGCACATGAATCTGTTTTTGATTTTAAACTTTGTATTTCTTCTTAAGCGATTACTTAAAATTATGAGATGTAACATGACCAGAATTTCCAGTTAGATTTGAAATAATAAGATTAATACAAAATTAAAAGGTACGTAATTCTTCAGGCTGAAAAACACTAGAGAGTAAATACTTTGTCTAACTACCATAAAAATATTATATAGTTGAATTTTAATAAGTTTTTTGATAATTTAATTTTAATTCTCACAATAAGGTTTCAGGATCTTTTACTTGATACTTAAATCCACTTTATTTGGGAAACATTTTTATGACGATGGCAGATAATTCAAAAGTTTTATAAAGTTAACAGCAAAATAGGGATATAGTCAAAGTGTGCTAAGAAATACAAGCCAATCTTTTGTTTCTATATTTGAAATCGCATTATATATTTGTTACTAATATTTTTATAACAAAAAAGTTCATGTTTTACTTTTTGGTTTAAAACAGCAAACAGTGTTTATGTCAGATTATATTTCTTTGTGTATCTATTTAGAGAGATAGTAGTGTGCAATAAAGAAGGTCGTAGTGTTCATAAAGCTTATATTCCAAATAGGTAAGTTAATCTATACACAAACAAACAAAGGCAGGGACCATATTATAACTAAGTAGAATGTGACTGGCCCTTAGATAATTTTAGGTAGTTCTCAATTAAAGGCACATCTTCTCTAAGGATGCAACATAGGGCACATAGTTGAATAATATTCAGTCATTAGAAATGCGTAGCCAAAAAGAAAATAGATATTATACCCACACTCCCCTGTCCCTACACACAAAATTATTCCAGCTTCTGCAAAACAGGCAAAATGGCTGAAATACTGTCTTCAAGGAAAAAGCAATTATATGTCAGGAAGTTGTGGGCTGAAGTCAGATCTTATGAGGACTTAAAAGTCATGATCATGGATAATTCTAAGATCAATGAGAATATATTTGAATGTTTTAAGGAAGGTAATACTATAGTCTGAATTCCATTTACTAATCTCACTCATTGGGAAGTATGGTTGATGTGGAAAACTGAAGGTGTGAAATCAATGACTTTATAGAATTCTAGGAGAATCTTACGGTCATTTGAAGCAGTGTGATTAAGTTAGCTTTGGTAAAAATTGCTTCCTATCTGGAGCCAGAACAGATGACGACAGAATATGCAGAGTGAAATTTGTTTCTATTGAATAATACTAAGAATGCAAGCAATGGAGTTTTGGAAGGTAAGAGAGACATGTTAAGACTGAAGTTTTCAGTTTTCTATGGAAAACGTGATATAGAAATTGAATATCAACAAGTCATCATTTAAATAAGAGTGTGAAATGCAGGTAATGACAAACAAACATTGTTTTAGAAAGTTAGCAACAAAACAACCAATTTTTGAAAATATTTGTATGAAGAGTACTTAAGTAAAAAGAGAAATCCTAGAAGAAATTGTTTGATATTTCTAAAAAATGACTCAAACTTATATTCTAAAAGCAGTCTAAAATGAGAGAATTATATACAGCATATATCATCACACATGCACACACATATACACATATAAGTAAATGCATGTACATAAATACACATAATTAAAAATCTCATTTAGAAGAAATAAAAGTAGATGAGGTTTGGGTGTTTGAGTGAAATTATGGATGGAAATATAGAAGAAAATAAATACTTCAAATAATTAATAAGTTAATTGCCAATTAGAAGAATAAAAATAGAATGTTCTCAACCCTGGCAAAAACCTAATAAATGAAAAAAAAATTGAAAAAGAACAAAGCAAACCAAAATATACAAAAATGAAATGCCAGAAAAATATTCTAAAATTATGTCAGTGAATGACTGTGTGAGTGGATTTAATCTGCCTATTCAATTTCACCTAGATTAGATGATATATTTTTCAAAGGCAAACAACTTGATATGATTAGTAATGAATATGTAGATAGAAGTATAACAACACTACTAAAAACTTGAGATATTATTCATGGCATGCGGATGATCATAACCAAAGGTTTTGTATTTTTACAGCAAACATTTGTGAATGAGTTATTCAATAGTTCTTTTTTCCTTTTCTTTTTTTAAATTTTATATACAAGGTCTGGCACTGCCACCCAAGCTGGAGTTGTGCAGTGGCACAATCTTGGCTTACTCCAACCTCTTTCTCCAAGCTCAAGCTATCCTCCCGCCTCAGCCACTGGCATAACTGTGACTACAGGCATGCACCACCATAGCCAGCTAATTTTTTTTATTTTTAGTAGAGATGGGTTTTGCCATGTTTCACAGGCTGGTCTCAAACTCCTGGGCTCAAAGCGATTTACCCACCTCAGCTTCCCAAAGTACCGGGATTACAGGTGTGAGCCACTGCGTCTGGCCTGAGTTACTCAATTTTTCATTCTACAGGTACCGTTATGTCATCAGGGGAAACGATGGACATTGCAGTAAGCATATTACAATTATCCTGGACTAGTATAATAAGCAAAGTATTTGGGGTGGAGGCAAAATATTTTATACTGGGGATAATCCAAGAAAAACATCAACACCATAGGTTTGTTTAAATTTTGCCAGTAAAACTGTGGATGTTTATAAATCATTCATGTGTTTCTTGTTCAGATTATGTGACATAACATTACATTTATCAGTGATTCCAGAAAGACTATGGTGAAAATGGGTGAAAGAGGCTGCAAGGGGAAATCAGAAGTGTATACTTGCCCAGATTGTATGGCAAACAAATATATAAATATCCATTATCTAATGTAATTGTTATGTTTTGACTCAGACTAGAGATCACGGGTAGTGATTCAAACGTGAGAATGGTGGAATTCACCATTCTTTGTTTACTCAATTGTATTTGTTTCGATATCTTTCATAAAGAAACTTTAGGGTGGGAAACATTGGTCCCTGAATTCACAGACCCACAGTGTCACTTCTTACATGCATGTGACATAATCCAGACTAATTTAATCATGTCTGCTGGAACATGGGGCATACAGGTGGTAAATCATTCCCTTAGCTTCTTAGAAAAACAAATTGAAGTTTCTGTGGCTAAAATCCAAGATATTCTATTTCCACAAAGTGTATAACATTCTTGTGACTAAGCTCTTCCTTTAATTCTATAAACTATTTTCTTTTTTTTTTTTTTGCTAGTCATTTTTGCTTTCTTTAGCTGGGGAATAAAAAACTCAACACATTATGGCAATTGGTTTCAAAGTGCAGGCAGTAGGTGTTATTCTCTCTGGAATATATGATGTCTTTGGAATTAAATATTGAGTTGCATTTCAGGGAATGGCAATCAGTCACAGTTTAAGGAAGCTGATTTGACATTATTAAATAAAACTTATTGAGAAACATACAAGCTCAAACATCAAGTGAAGAGTCTGGCTCCAGTTTAAGAATCTATTTGAGATTTTTGAGGCCTGACCACACACAATTACAAAGGCTTTACCTGGCAGGCTTCACAGGGAGGGCAGGCGTCCTCACACCAGTGGAGTTGATATGCAGCCAGCTTACTGCAGTCTCTGATGGGAGCTGCAGTCAAGGACTCAGCCACTCCCTACCTGCAAGTCATGCTCTTCCCATATTCGCACTGCTAGCTTCATGCCTTTATTCCTTGGTCTATTATTTCCTCATATTTAGGGAGAGGTCTTCCCAATGAAATCAGAATGTATTCTTTGAACTACAGGGATGGTTATAGATGAATTGTGTTTTGTAAGTGTATATGTACATGTCCTAAACATACACAGATACTCTACTTACATGGGATTACATCCTGATAAGGTTGAAAGTATTGTAAGTTGAAAATGCATTTAATACACCTAACCTACTGAACATCATACTTAGCCTAGCTTACTTTAAGTATGCTCAGAATACTTACATTAGCTGTGAGTTGGGCAAAGTCATCTAACACAAAGGCTATTTCATAATAAAATGTTGCATGTCTCATGAAATTTATTAAATAATGTACTGAACATGAAAAACAAACTTGTGGTATAGGTATTCAAAGGACAGTTTCTACTGAATGTATATCACTTTCATTCCACTGTAAAGTAAAAAATATTGGAAACAGAACCATTGTATGTCAGGGACTGTCTGCACACACACACACACACACACACACATGCACACACACACCACAAAGTTATGCACAAAATAAACAAGCAGGAAGAAAACTCTTACTTGGGACCAATATGAAATCATAATAGTTCTGGAATTTAAAATTACTTGTACATAATTACTACACACGTCTGCTGCATGACCTCCCACACTTTCAGGAATGAGACACTCATTCACAAAAGTTCTGGAGTTATGGTTAATGTACTCTCAGCTGAGTCTGAGAGTCAAGAAGAAAGAGAGTTGCTTCACCTGACTTCATCCTTGTCCAGTGCTGCCAACATGTAATAATTGGTCAATACGGATTTATACAGGCCCAGCCTAGTTGCCTCAAGGTAGGACTCTGCAGTTGCATTGTAGTTTTCTCACTCTGTCCAATTCTACTTGCATCAATGACTATCATTTTCTAATATCAAAGAACCACTCAATAAACTTTCTGGAGGCAAATCATCTCAGAGACTCAGATCCAAGACAATTGTTGCCAGGAGTGTTTTGAGGAAGCAGTCTCAAGAATGGAGTTTGGGAACTGGAACACCCACTGGCTGGCCACATCAATGATAGATGGAGCATGAAAATTTCCAGGCATGTTGTCATGGTACAATTTTTTTTTCCTAGGACATCAGAGAAAGTGAATACTTTGACATTACAATAATCTAAGCATTTGATTCACAAAAAATATTTTTTGCAAGATAGTAGTTGTAAGGATTATGGAATTGTACAAGTGCTGCTGGGATAAATTTACACACTGGAGAAAAACAATGAGATGTTATTTGACAATAATTGAAAGTGAAGTGTAAAAGTAAGAGAGCCTGAGCTTCCTTGACTACCATTTCCTGTAGTCAGAGGGCAGAGGATCAGGCCCAGAGTTTATTTTAATGATAAATTTCTCAATAGGTACAATGTACATTATTCAAGTGATGGTTACACTGAAAGCCCAGACTCAAAAAATACATAAATATAAAAGGGTAGGAGAGCTCCAAACAGATTGAAATTTCAATCTTGGAAAATCTGCTGTTCCAGTGAGAGATCTGGTTGGATGGGTTAAGTAACATCTGTCTATGTCTGTCTCCTCTCCTCTCCCACTCCCTCTTCTCCCCAGACAGAGGTGTTAGAATGGATGTGTGGTCATGTCATTTAAATTGAACAACATGCTTTAGTCACAACAGCATGTACTCTTTCACGCTTATCACTTCATCAGTTTTTGAGCAGTTTGAAGGCTGCATCCCACGGCACATGGAAACACAGCTACTACTGAGTACGTGTGTGTTCTCGAAGTTATATACTATGGCCCCTATCCATCTGTCTACTCTCCAAATTAGGAAGTAAACAATAGATACATGTTAATTTTTATCAGATAAATATTTCTCTAGAACAGTGGACCAAAAAAATGTGTGATGAGGACAGAGCCCAGGAAGCTCAGCGGCAGTGTTTCCCCAAATCATAAAAACCGTTTCGGGAAATAGCTTCTCTGGTTGTCACTTTCATTTTTGCTGCTTTATCTCCTTGATTTCATTGCTGTTAGTACAAGCCTAGCTGAAACAAGCCTGAAAGCATGTCATGCCCTCAAATTAAATCCACCTGTCTCCATCCGTTTTAGGTATAACTTTTATAACCAGACTTTTTCTATGTTTCAATATCAAATATTTTTATTTTTAATAAGAGAATTAAAACTTTCATAACTATTTTTACTTACTAGTATTGACTCACTCTTTGAAAAGAATATACTTCAATACTATGTGTCTGAGTTTTACTATTTTCTGTCTTTTTTTTAGTCTGGTTGGAGCTTGAGCTCTGGAGTCAGACTGCATGAATTCAAAAGATAGCTCTACTACTTTTAATAATTGTGTGGGGAAGAGATACCTATGCTCTCTGCATTTCATTTTCCCTATGTGTAAAGTGGGGACAATAAAATGCATCTGTGAAAACTCTGTCATTCTTCATGGAAGTACAGCAAACTTTCTCATATCATTTTGTGCATTTAAGAAGCAATATAAGAAAATTACAGATTTTCATTACCATAAATAAATGTTTATATTTGTTATAAGGAAACATAATCCAACAAAGAGAACATTATTTTCATTTAAAAAGTCATTATTTTCTTTACCTTTTATTTGGAGGTACTAGATATTTAAATGTGTCTAATAGCATACGATTAGTATAGTTTTCAAATTTCCAGTTACGAGAACAAGTTGCAGTTCTTTTAATGGCATTCTGCCTACAACTGATGGTGGTTGTAAAAGCTGCATTTATATTCAGTAAGGACAAGATTCAACTGCCAGCTTCATCAATTCCAAACTAAGATGCTTTGGGCAAAGTTTCATAAACATTTTAAGCACTGATATTTTTTCTTTCCTTTGCATTTTCTTCATGCATTGCTATTTTGTCTTTTTTTTTCTATTTTCACAGTTAAAATAGAAAGAAAAAGATACAACTCACTGAGCTACTTGTAGGAATAGTAAAAAATATAATTATCAGTTATAGTGCTTGACATGTAGTAAATATTCATAATATTGGATGCTAATATCCTAGATAACTATTTTCATAGATAAAATTAGATCAGTTGTGTTCTGTCAAAATTTCTAATATTGCTCTATTTTTTCTGTGTTTAATTTTGAAAACCAAGTTTGATGACAGTCCATTTTTGTATTATCTTTGATATTTTCCTTTCCAAGTCTAAATGTCTTATTCATCTTTACGTTTTTCTGTATCAATTGTCAATATATTTCTTTTTACAATTTTTCTGATGATCAATCAGTCCTTTCTACAATAATATTTATTTTTACCGATTATGATATGTACATATCAGAAAAGGAATTTGATATGCTATTTAAAGGAAAAATCAAACTGTTTTTCCTCTATATTGGCATTCAGCATAGAACACTTCTGACAACACATGTGCAAGTTTTTTCCCACACCAGCCAATTCTCCAACACCAGTGGTGTCCCACAATTCACTTCAATTCCAATACTATATACCCGGAGTTAGCAGCAGATCCCAGAAGTTAAGGATTCAATCTTTTTTTTTTTTTTCGGTCTTAACAAGACTTTCCCCACTTCAGATGACACTTGGAAGTCTAAGTCTTCTGTAGTTCTGACCAGGGCACCCGTTAACTCCCTTCTAAGCTTTTATAATTTGCTAGATTGACTCACGGAACTGAAGAAAACACTTTATCATTTATCTGTTGATTATAAAAGATATGATAAAAGATGCAGATGCACAGCCAGATAGGGAGGTACATACAGTGAGGTCAGAAAGGTCCTGAGCAGAAGAGCTTCTGTTGCTGTAAAGGAGGATGCACCACCCTCCCAGCACATGGATGTACTACCCAACCTGGAAGCTCAGCAAGTACCATCGTTCAAAAATTTTTCTAGAGCTTTGCTATTTTGCACATCATCCTTTTCCTGGAGGTCAGTGAGTGAGGCTGAAAGTTTTAATCTTCTCATCACTTGGTCTTTCTGGTGATGAGTCCCATCCTAAGGCTATCATGGGGCCCTCAGCTAATTCATTACATTAGTATAAACTCAGGTGTGATTAAAAGGGGCTAGTTAAGAATGACCACAGATACTCGTATTGCTCAGGAAATTCCAAGGGTTTTAGGAAGTTTGTGCCAGGAGCCTAGGGACAAAAACTAAATATATTTCTTAATATATCATAGCCTAACTTGTAGGAGAGTTTTCTACAGGTTTAAGACTCTAAAGTTTAAAACTCTTTAAAGAGTTAAAGGTTTCTCAATAATATGCTGCCAGTTTTCATTAAAAAAAAGCAGTGTTTGTAAACAATTTTCTTCAAGCATGCATTTTGTGATCCACACAATCCCTTCCCCGAAGATTTGTACATTTATTGAGTTTATATTCCAGATGTAATGCTAGGTTCAGTGTACTCTTCCCTTTATTTGTTGTCATTTATACATTTTTACATAAAAAACAGTTAAGTATATTTTGGAATATATACTATGTGCCAATCATTGCACTACATGCTAGTTTCTTTCAGTTGTAGGAACAGAATCGATAGCCAATGGAAGATGTTAAGATGAAGAAACTCTGTATCATTGGATCCTAGCACCAGGCAACAGAGAAACATCATTTTAATTTTCCACTTCGTTCAGATATTTTCTCTTCTAAAGAAGTGTTTCCAGTTCTATAATTTTGAAGATTATAAATGAAAGCCAATGTGCACAGTTTATTCATTTACATAAGGCACCTTTTAAGAAAGCTAATGGTCACATATATGTCTATGCATGTTATCGACTATTTGCTTTTAGAGATTATAAATTGTAAGTTAAAATTAGAAAAGAAAAATAGAGTATAAATTATATCACCTAAAATTATAATTTTATTGCTTTAATGTATATATTGCAGAAAATAAAGCAAATGTATTAAAGTATTATTTTTCTCTTTTTTTTTTCTTTCTTTCTTGCTGTCCTTTCCTTTCTAGGTTATCTGAGATGACCAAGTTCTAGAATAACTTTTAAAATGTATTCATTTTGGTTACATACATATATATACACATACACAATATCAAATATTATATATATGTGTATGTATATAACCTAAATATATACACATATAACCTAAATATATATATTATATGTAATTTGATTATCACATCATGGTCTTTACTCTGTTGACCGTAGTCTGTCAAATGCAATCATAACAGCAAATTTCTCTATATCTGATCTGTGTTTACTAGGTTTCTTTTGGCACTATCATTATATGATGCTTCTAAGTCTCTTGATTAGTATTGACTTGTCCCTGAGTTGTATGTCAAATTCTGTGAGCTTCCAGGGCTGTACACTTTATTTTAATCATGGCCTGACATTAATCTTTATGAGTGATAAAAATGTGTGCTCTTGGAAAGTAAATTGATTTGAGTGCATGCCAAGTATTAAGTACTACACAAAATACTTAAAATCTCCAGCTAGTGTTTTTGAGATTTGACATTAGTGTTAAACACATATACTGATCTGGTTTATCTGTGTCTCCATCCATATCTCATCTTAAATTGTAGTTCTGGTAATCCCCACATGTCGTGGTGGGACATGGTAGGAGGTAACTGGGGGTGGTTACCTCTATGCTGTTCTTGTGATAGTGAGTGAGCTCTCACAAGATCTGACGGTTTTATAAGGGGCTCTTCTCCCACTTCACTCTGTACTTCTTGCTGCTGCCATGTGAAGAAGGACATATGTGCTTTCCCTTCCACCATGACTGTAAGTATCCTGAGGTCTCCCAGCCACGCTGAAGTGTGAGTCAATTAAACTACTTTCCTTTGCAAATTACCCAGTCTCAGGTACGTCTTTATTAGAAGCATGAGAACAGACAATACATATACATTGGTGTGTTAAGACATTTTTAACACTAATAAAAATAATGTTAAATGAGTTTATATTGACTTTTTACTTTGAGAAGTGACATATTTTTTATACGAGAGGACACGTTGTCATGCATAAGTAAGTGTTTAAATAAGGCTTGTGTTGACATTTTATATTTTGAATCGAAACTTTACTTTCCATAATGCAGAGGCACTTTTACAGAGAAGATTATATAATCAATAGTAAGTACTTTTTTATATCCAGGTAAAGATTAAAGAAGAAATACAATTGTAATTTGCAGAAATGAAAGTTTCTTTTAGCTCTTTTAGTTCTTTAGCTTTTTTAGTTCTCTTTAAAAACAAACTTTTTAGTTTTGTTAGTTTTTTTAGTTCTCTTTAATAAACAAACAAAGAAGAAGGAATAAGTGATAAAAACTGTGTTTGTGTGTGAAAACCCAAAACCACAAAACTAGGATGAATAATATGACAGCTTCTGAATAAAAGAATTTCTCATCTAACAGGAAATGTGTAGTATGACAGTATGAAGCAGTTTTTAGCATTTTTGATGGTATTAGATTTAGAGATCCCGTGTCCTATCCTTCTTCTCAGATAACCTTTGTGAAGTTAGTGGCCTTAGGTTCACAACATATGGATTAACAAGCATTAGGCCAAGGTTGCAAGCAAAAATTAGGGAAGGTTTAAGGGAAAAATAAACTTAAATCAGTGAGGTCACTTACTTTTTCAAAGAGTTACAGGGGAAGCATTGCCAAACAAGTTTTACATGTCATTCACAGCAATTCTGGCCTTAAAATCTTGTGAAATTTAGTAGTTTATCTGGAAAATTTGTCATTATACATAAAATATGAAATTTTTAATATTGCAGAGGCAGGTAGTGGATACTTGGTGAGCAATAAGCAGCATACATCTCAAAATTCGGGACATACAGAAGAGTACTGTAAGATTGTACGCTAAAATTTGGTAGATTAAGTAGTAAGATTGTACCAGTTTATGATGTCAAGCTTCATCATAAACACCAAGGAGCCTGCAATATTGCAGCAATCTTAATTGGAAGAGGTCCCAGTCAGGTAGTCTGAGCTCTCTACCTTTAAAATATGTTTAAATTAAAGAGCATGTGAAGTAATATTTTTTTAATTTCTTTATTTTACTTTATGTGTGCCCCTATAGTTTAAATGTCCAGAATAATTACACTTTTAGTTATTTAATATAAAAGGATTATTACCAGTAATTCTAATGGCAGTTTGTGTGTGTGTATTCACATATATAGGTCCCCCAAATGTTAGAGACCTCTATGATTTCATGAATTTGCTTAGATTTCTTAACAGCCCAATGATAATTGTTAAAGCTGAGATTACAGGTCAAGTATAGGATTTAACACAAAAACAAGTATAATCAATAAACATTTACTGATAGGTATAATAGTGCCTGTGCAGCATGTGAAAACCTTTTCCCTCATTGTCTCTCTTCTACATAATCTCACTTGCTCTCAGAATAAAACTCTATCAACATTGTTATCTTGATTTCACAGAAGTTTTATTATTAGCAACCAGCAAATAACGTCAGTTAATTCAAGGCGTTAGTAGAGACATTTTTATACAGTTATTTTTAAAAAGAATTTTAATAGTAATTTTAAATAGTAATTGATAAAGAAAGTAAGAAAAGAAGAAAGAAAGGCAAGCAGGCTGGAAGAGCTGAATACAGGAAGGAAGAAAAGGAAGAAGACAAGAAGATAGCTTCATTAATTCTACTTTCTGCAAAATATTTTTGAGCTCCAATATTAGCCAGGTGCATATTTATGTAGCATGGTTCTGGCTGTGAGAATTATTCTTAAGTATTAGAATTAATGAACTTAGCATTCAAATTAATTGATAAAATAAACAAGCCAATAAATGCATGAGATATCAGAAGCTGGCAGTACAATAAAGACAAAATTTAAGGTAAGGAAATTAGTAATATAATTTTTTTTGTTTTTTTTTTTTCAAAGGGAGTATGTGATACATTTTCTGACAATATGAAAATTAGTGTAGAAAAGAAAACAGTGCTGGAGTAAAACAGTAGGTATTTCGGGGAAGAGTAATTGCAAAGTCTCTGTGGTGAAAAACTATTTCAGAAGAGTACAGCTGGAGGGTTGGTGGAGTTAATGGAGCAAGACAGAAGGGCAGGGAAAAGCAGTAAGAAGGAAGGCCAGAAGAGGCAGCAGAGTTCACACAGGCTAGCGTCACATCTCAGGATTTTAATCTGGGTCAAATATGGAGTAAATCGTGGTATTTAAGCTGTCAAGACCTGTTTCTCTTTGCGATAGCTTCACGGAGAAGGAAGTGAACAGGAGAATTCTACTTCATATTTAGTTTTTTACCATCTTTTTTTCTGTGTGCTATTTATCACCACTTCAAATTTTTTCTTATGTCTATATCTTGTATCTATTAATATGTAATAAATATTAAAACAGTTCATTTACATATATGTGTACAAATGTACACACATTCACATTGATATTAACAATTTCTTCTTGACTGTTTCTGGGATTTCAATTAAAAAAACTTATTATTTTTATTCACAAATGTGTCCCTTTATTTTATCCTATATTTTATCATTACATGCTAATTCAATTTTGAATAGATAATTTAAGATTGTATGTTAAGCATATTTCTCTTTTTAAAATAATTCAATTCTAAAAAGTTGTATAAAACAACACAGATATATCATTAATGATAATATACTATAACATAAATTTTGAAGTCTTAGTTACAAACTTTCTTTTATTCTATG
Organism: Cacajao melanocephalus; assembly: GCA_963573385.1. Classification (NCBI taxonomy): domain Eukaryota; kingdom Metazoa; phylum Chordata; class Mammalia; order Primates; family Pitheciidae; genus Cacajao; species Cacajao melanocephalus. The sequence goes on along the minus strand of CAUYLG010023293.1, from coordinate 36,238 downwards.
TATGTTCTTTTAAGATTTTATTTTCTGTTTCTATAGTATATATTTTATTACTTTGCAGTCTACATAATTAACATGTTTTGCATTTTTTGCTTACTCTTAAAAGACAATTATGATTAAGTAATTGTCATTAATGCTTCTCACATCAATTATGTAGTCCTGCTGACTCTTCTACTTCCAAACAGATAGCTCTTTCTAGCTTATTTTTGTTCAGAAGGCCCATATGATGCGTTCTATTCAATAGGATGTGAGCAGAAATTTCACATTGCTGCCAGGTGAATGCTGGTATTATGTTATCCAGAAGCCTCTCTTTTCTTCTGTCATAGCAACCAGCAATGTTTATGACAGTTCTTATAATACCGATGTGGAACTATGAATGTCTACAATGAATATTGCCCCACTTCCCTCAATCAGCCCTACAGGGTCATAACTGCGAGTTGTAAATTATACATTATTGTTTTAAGCTGTCAAATATTTGAGTATGTAGCATCATCAATTTCCTTCTGAATAATATAAAAATTGCTACCTAGAATCAGAATGCATCTATGAGAAAAAAATCATAAAATATGAGTCACTTTCAGATGAGAAATTTGTTGGAAAAAAGAAAATTATTGTAAGAGGACACTTGACTTCACTATAAGGAAGCAAATTATGTAGTACTCAGATAAGAGATCTAAAAACTGAATTTTACTGTTGTGGTTTGGCGGCTCTTGTCTGTGTTTGAAAAGGTATTACAAGATAGAGATAAGATTGTTAAATATTTGGCTAATTTGAAATTAGAAATGGAAAGAAATAGAAGTACTCCACAAATTTAGTAATTTGTATGGCATGGATAAATATTATTGCTTCTCAATCCCAAACAGTCATCCAATTAGCAAAGTCTTTCATCAACAAGGCCGATTAAAACTCAGCTTGCAGCTAAGATAAAATCGTGGGGGCATGGCTGTCACATCCATAACTAGAAACCAAGAAAAGACATTAAATCATTACCAAGTAAAGCCCTTTAATTGAACTGAAGACTCAAAGCAAATTTGCTAAGTGTTTTGTGATTCACAGAAGCCTGCTAGGCTTAAATTACTTTCTTTTAAGTAGAGACAAGAGGGAGAGAAAGAGTGAGTGGGAGAGAGAGAGACACACACATACACACACACAAATAGAGAGAGAGAGAGAGAGAGAGACGGTCATTCTTGCAGGCTATGAGCAAAAAAAAAAAAAGAAAGAGAGAGGAACCTATGAACATGGCTATAAAACAAACAAACAAACAATTATAATGAATCCTGAAAATGTGGCAATTAGCACAACACATTTAGAGGAATAAAATAGAAAAGAAAAACACCGTTTCTTGCTTTTGACATAATTGCATTGCAAAATAATCACCAACATAGAACAAAATGTGCCTGTCTTTTTCAGACTTAAAATGACCCTTGGGACAAAAGAAGAGGCAGAGGAAAGAGTTCAATCACCAAAAGCCGTATTTCCTAATGTTCAGTTTAGAAGGTACAAAGAACTTTAATAAAGAAGAACATTCAGAAGGTCTAGAGATAAGAGCCAGAGCTTACAGACTGTAATGGATTTGAGTACTTACTTCTAGAGATTGAGAACGCAAGAATAACAGAGTCCATTCCTGACCTCGAGGCATAAAAACAGGAAAATTTTTATCTTCAGATATAGTAGAAATTCAGTACACCAGGGTCTCTTATGTATCTCCTCCCAACTTGTTATTTTTTTCCATTTTATCAATAATGATATATTTTTCAGTGAATCAATCATATTTAACGAATAGGTTAACAGACTAATTAAGCCAAAGTATAGTTTTCATATACATCCTTCCATATACATAGTTTCACCTGTTATTAATGTCTTGTGTTTGTACGGTAGATTTGTTACAATTAATAAACCAATATTGTCTTTAAAGTCTATTATTATTAAGTAAAATTCATAGAATAGGATTCATTCACTGCATTGCATAGTTCTACGAGTTTTGACAAATGCAAGATACCATGTATCCATCATTGCAGTATCTTAAAGAGTAGTTTTCCTCTCTAAAAATCTTGTGCCCTCTACTTATTCAACTCAAACTTACTCACTTCAAACTTTGGGAAACCACTCATCTTTTTACTGTCTCTGTCTTTTTCAGAATATCACACATTTAGAATCACAAAGCATGGGAGTTTTAGAAAACATTATCCTTTCTTATATTTGCCACTATTAATTGGATGGATGAAGGACAGATAATTCCTCATAGCTCACACATTCCCAGATCCGTAGGAATTACATGTGGCCCATGTTTTAGCCAGAGATTTGAGGACTTTCTGCTGGATGCCATGATTGACAATCTCGATATTTGGTGACCTGGAGGGCACCATGTCTTGCTTCGGTCTAAGGACATGTGAGTATAAGTCACTTGCATAACTTCTTGCTGTAACTTTTAAGTGTCTGTGTACAACTCACCAGGCAGGATTGCATTCTGACATCATGAGTTCTAATACTTGACAGTTTGTTTCCCTGTTGACCTGGGTCACTGTATCCATACCAAGGAGAAACATCAACAGCTGACTTGCAATAACAAGGAATGAGGGGAGGATCAAGTCACACTTGTTTCAGTGAGAATTTAATTTTAGTTAAAATCATTTTAACCTAGTCTTTTTACTAATGTACTCACAAATTTGAATGCTATTTTGCCTAGGAAATAAAATTATAACCATATCAATGTTAAAGACAGTGTGTTCTCTCACTTGTTAAAGTGAAGTTTTATACCATTATAAAGACAACACTCATAAGTTACAGTTTCAATAATTATAAGACAATTTAAGCTTTACTTTCTTCATTGTGAAACTCAGAAATTTACAAAAGTATATTTTAAGGTGTCACCTTTTTTCATCATTCTTATTCAGAAAAAATGTCAAATTCAATCATAAGATTAATTTTTTCTTCCATAATTAAAGGAATAATGTATTTTTAGTTTTCTCTGCTCTTTTTAAAAATATTCTGTTATTTGACTGTTACCTTTTCAGGATATGTCTTCCATATTTAAGAGCTTCTTGTGTTTTTGTCACTCGAAAATTCTGTTTAGTATTTGTTGCATTGATGTGGTTTTATATTTCTGAGGCTGTTCCAATTTCACTTTCAAAGTATTATTTTTTTCTAAAGCCTACATGGTATTCATCTGTTCTAACTACTTATGTTTATTTTGTTTGCAATTCTTTAAACCTTTGTATTTTCCTACTATTTAAAAATCTCTCCAAGAATCCAAATTTCACATTTCAAAATTTTTCTTACATTTACTGCAGCCTCAGTCACACACTCCCTCTCTCAGTACCAGTTGTTTAGGTTGTTCATGTTACTATCTTCCAATATATTTTCCTTTTAAAACTCCTTGAGTTTTTAAAAATTAAAAAGTGACTGATCTTGTTTTATCTTCTTACTATAAATCAAATTATAGCAATTACAATAAATGACTATCATAAGTTTTTTCACTAAATGTATACATTTTTGTGTGTACAAATCATTTTCTTACAGTAGGGCTTAAATGATACGGCAAATAATTTTGCCAGATTGGCTTTTATGTAAATAAAATGCGCAATTAGAAGGTAGGTAATGCACAAACCTATAAGTCTCAACCTGAAAGTTTAAGAATATTTTCAATTATTTTACACTTCTGGTAGAAACATCCATTACTTCTGGGATTTTAAAATATATATGTATCTGTACTATATTCCACAGTTACTATGAGTTCTGCCTATTTTTAAACTTTTATTAAATTCTTATTTTCCTGGGCACATCATTACTTTGCTTAGAGAATATTTAATCATTAATTTAAACTCAAAGAAATTAACCCAATCTCTAATTAATATTTTGGGCAACATCACTATGTATAGCCCAAATGAACTGAAGCTTTTGCTTTAAATAATTACTTCGAGGACTAGCCTGTTCCTCAACCACATTTCCTGTAATTATTGATCATTTGCAGTAAGGCACTCAAGAGTCTCAGGGTGAAGAATGATTTTACCTTTGCAACAGCTCTGTGATTTGCCAGTCCTTGGTTATTACCTATTCTATTATGATTGCTCTATTATGCACTTCACACAGTTTCAAAATTTTATACAATTTTTATTTATTTATTTTTGAGACAGAGCTCTGTCCCCCAGGCTGGAGTACAAAGGCATGATCACGGCTCACCCAATTATTTTTTAGCCCTTTTCTGTTTTTCAGAGCTCTTCTAGATTTCTTTTATTTTTTCCTCACCATTTCTATTATTTTTATTGAGGAAAAGCAATGTAAATGCTCACCAACTGGCTCTACTCTGCTGTAGAATTTTAATGACTTTGGATATGGATGCTAAAGATATTGAAATGAGCTGAAAGACCCCGGAGGTAATTGGGCTATAGTTCCCTCCACCTATCCCCCAAGATAACTCACCTTCAGCTAGCTGTCTTTAGAATCTTAAAATCAAAGCTATGTGTAAGGATGTAGTGTTAGAAGTTCCACAGAGTATGATAATCAAAGCATGAAAGAACAATTTCAATAGACAGGACTGAAGTCTTACTAATTTAATGGAGATTTAAGGTGCAATGTTTTATCCTCTTCAGATAAGTCAAAATTACAATTAAAATTTATCATTTTTTCCATCTATTTGCATTTTTGGAGGATCTTAAACACCTGGTAGCGACCATATACACTAAATCCAGATGTATAAGTTCCTTAAAACTCTAAAAGTATGAAAGAGTCGATTTTCCCTACATTCATGCCTATCCCTGTGTGAGGGCTCCATTTTCTTCATTGTTCCCCTTATCCTTGATAAAATCCTATATGTGCATTGACATTATGTTTGGCCAGCCTCTATTAACTGCCAATAACTAGGTAAATAGGGTAAGACATATACTGACAGATTTTTCAGAAGGGCTTTATGTGTTGAGGTCTAGTTCCTCAGAAAACTTCGAATAAAACAAATGAAGGTAACTATAGAAATGGCAGATATCACCATAAACATGAAAGACACATACATATGTCCACCAGGGAATTAAATGGACAGGGAAAATAACAAGTTGAAGTTAGAGTAGTGGTGATAGGACCAAAGAATGAAATAGCAGATAAAGGAATGACCCTAGATGGTTATTATTGCAAGTCAAAATTATAGGTCAGAGAGTTAGTATTAAGGTTGAAACAAAATTAGAATAGAAAAGTCTAGTTTTTTTTTTTTTTAACTATGTGGGCTATGCCTAAATTACTAAATGTCTCTGAATTTGTTTAAACTACAATTAGAAATATTTCTAATTCAATGTTCTTTGATAAAAATTAATAAAGATTAAGAACAAATATGTCTTTCGTACTATGAAGGTAAAACATTTGTGAAATCCCTTACAAAAAAATTGTTGCATGAGAGATATGACCAACTGTTTGAACTATTTCAGTATAACTAAATCAGAACTTTTGGACATCTTGTAATTCCAAAAAGATACTTCTAGGCATCCAAGTTATTTTCAGCCATGGCACTTTTCAATACACAATTTTTACTGACAACTAGATTTTTATTTGATCTCTAATTTCTTAGGGTTAAAAAATCTCTTTACCATGTCATTCAAAGCAATTGCATACACCAGGCAGAGTAAACTCTAAATGGAATAGTACGACCCACTAGCCTTAACAAAAATCTGTTAACTTTTGACTGACGTTAGTAGCAGTCTCCATTTAACTAGGTCAGGCTCTAAAAGGAAAATAAAGTGGAAACAAAAATTGTTCTTTTTTTATGCCATTAAAAAATAGAATTTGATTGACAGTGGCATAGAATTCAGAGTAGTTCAATAAATGAAATTGTTTAACATGACCCAGAGTTGTCACTCTAAGTTGCCTGGAAAATAAGCTATCAGTAGTAAGGGAATGCTCCCTCCTCCCAGGAGGAACTGCACCTAAGATAATCTTACATGGGATTTTTGGTTAACCCCACATCATTTATGCCACTCACCCTCAGTGGAGCTCTAAGATCCCAATGTTGCTCTAAATCCCCAGGGACAGAGCAGTTCGTATGTCCAGACACTTAAGCAACTGGAACCCTATAGTTAGACTGCTAGGTGTCAGGCAGTTTAATTTTTTACATCTTTTAGTAAAATTGTTTCCTGGCTTGTGCTATAAACAATATGGAATGTATGGGATGAAATGGGTGAGGGGTGGCCCCTGAACTCAAATAAAGATCCAAACTGCAAGTCTACCTCTACTCTGGCTCCCAGATATGGAATGATAAGAGAATAGGAAGAATTTTTTCCTGACTCCTTTTTTTACTGATCATCAATTTGTGAGTTTTTCCCTCAGTAAAGCCTCTTCCTTAACCAATGCCATGTTTCAGTTCAAGTCTATCCCAAACCATAGTGCACGGCATATGAAGACACTCAACACACACACTCAACACACACACACACACACACACACACACACACACACAGTTTAGGTGATTATATGTTGACACGTGCATGAGTACTCTGGGATATTTTCTTGAACTCAACATGATAGATAGTAGATAAAAATTTTGAATTTTCCTTTTTTGCCATGACATGTGCAGAAAAGAAGACACAGAAAATATGAACCAATAAATTATGAAAATTCTTTACCTTCTCCATAGAAACATATAAATGAAAAAATAAAAGATTCTTATTTTATCCTTTTCAAATATCCATGATTTAGATTTTAAAGATAAAAACAACACATCAGTCTCTTTATATCTATCCATATAGTAGATGAATACTATATAAATAGTAAATGAATATACACACATATATGCATATATACATGTATATAAACACACATATAAAGGTTTATATATAATCTTTCAAAGTGGCACATGTGTTTTTAAATATTTTTGAATTTATATGTGTAAATTTATATGAAATATTTCTGGTAGTTTCATATTATATTGCATTTCAATATTAATATTGTTAATTTTTTAAAATTTATTTTAGCAATTTCCTGTAGTATAAGGTTATGGTAACACAGTTGTATTGAATAATATTTAACTAAAATTGAGCTGATTTTAGATCTATTTATTATTTTTCTCCAACAGAATTTTCACTATAAAACTATGGCTATTCTTCATGATTTCTGAAGTAATTTGAACATTTTTTATATAAATACTACTAAGCAGATAAAATATATATATTTTTAAATGCCTTAAAAAGAGAGTATAATTAAAAGAGTACAATATTTCAGTTAGACTGGAAGAAAATGTTTTAATAATTTATTCCTCTGCGTGGTAAATACAGTAATAATGTGTTATATATTTTAAAATTACTAAAATGATAGATTTCTAAGGTTCTGACCACAAAAAAATAAGTTGCTGAGGCAATGGATATGTAATTAGCTTGATTAAATCTTTCTACATAGATCAAATGTGTACATAGATCAAAACATCACATTTGACCCTATATATATACACGATTATTTATCAATTAAAAATAAATAAATAAATAATTTAATAAGAGCATTTGTGTTAATCTGGACTTAAAATTATAACTTAAAGACGCTCAAATATAGGTTTTAAACATCTGAGATTTGCATAATATACTAAACTAAACAAACTACTGACCAAAAAAAAAGTCTTGGGCTATATTCCTGAGAATATAGAAAACTTAAAATTATTTTCTTAATTTACTTATGATTGAAACATGCAGTAAATCTTTAGATATGCTGAGAGCAAGATTTTCAACAGTGTACTATTTCTCAGAAGCACACATTCTATAAGTGTAATTGACATGTTTTTGAGTTTAGTGTTTTACTATATAGCTGCTTCATCAGTCTTCATGCCTTATAATAAAGGCTCAATAATTCATATGAGTAAGATTTCAAGAATTCACATTGCAGGTTTATATCTAAGTACATGCTTCTAGAAAATCCTCTTGAGTGAAATGTTTGAAATTGGAAATCTGAAATGTTGCTTAAATAACTTACAGTCAGTTAAAGTAAGTTCAATTACATGTTTAAATTAATAGAATTTGTCAGTCCAAGTGTTTATTTTGTACTATGTTGAATATAAACTGAAACCCAGAAAGTTTATGTGATTTGTGATGTTAGACACAAGTCTTAAATCCAGCATTCTTACTTCTTACAATCCTTTTAAAATGTTAATAAAGTGATATTTCAAAATGCAAATGCCTCCAGTAATAGAATAAACTATAAGTTAATTGTGTCTTATGTTCTTTTTTGATAGGTTCATGAAAATGTATAATTTTGTACATTATCTGGATTATTATGCATACTGTGGGAAAAAGCTCCTCTTCTACATCCAAATCAAAGCTGAAGTTCCATAAATTCTTGTCAGACAAAAATAATAATCGGTATATTCTCAGTTAGAAAGTGAGATAATTTGTCTTGTTTCAAGAAAGAAAAACATTCATGACAATATCTCATATCCATGCTTTCCACACAGGTGGGGAATTGTCCAGTCTAAGGATATTCTACAACTCTAATATCAATAATCAAAGCTCAAATCATTCATGTCAAATTTATTGCGCATTCCTTTGAATGAGTATTTTTGAAATTTTATATTTTATTTGGTAAGTGTACTCGACCAGATAGTGATGTCAGTGAAAATGGTGAAGTAAGGAGCTCTAGAATGCTGTGATCAATAAAATCAATGTGAAAACTAACAAAATTGTCAGAAACAATGTTTTCAGAACTATTAAAATAAATCACATATTTTTTTTATAATAGAGGAAGAGTTTCCTCAAGAAAAATTGCAGAATCTTGGTAAGAACTGTGAGATTTGAGGCATTTTAGCTTGCCCTGTATCTATTCCACTTTCTCTGTTTCTACGGCAGGCTTGAAAGCCAGCAACCTGCAAACATGGTGAAAATCCTCATCCTGGCATCCTTAGGATATAGCAAAACTAGGTTCAATTACATACAATAGGACTACCAGTATTTTGCTTGTCTGCTGGGTCCCTGGAAGATTTCGTTTGTAAAACTGTCATTATTTCTCCAATTAGGCAGTAATTTAAAAGGTGTTTATTTTAGACGATATTTAACAATGTTGCATAATGTTAAAAATTATGTAGCATCACTCTGAGAAACTTTATTTATGGCTATTATTTTTTATCTCAAAAGATACCATGAATAACTTACACTTCTGCTTACTTTATAGAATCAACTTGGATGCAATAAATATTAAAAAAAAAAAAGTGCTTCAGGTGGCGTTAGTACCTGACCAGAAGTTGAAACATACATCAAAAAATTAAGAGTATTCTAGAAATAGTGAACATGTGTATTAATACAAAATTCTTTCGAAACTTATATTAGTTGTTCTAAAAGGTAGTTGACTAAAATACTAGAAATAGTAAACATGTGTGTTAATACAAAATTCTTTCGAAACTTACATTAGTTGTTCTAAAAGGTAGTTGACTAAAAAAAATTGTAACAACACTAGATGATATATTAGATATATTTATACATAGTAATAATTACATTAGAATAAATAGTCTAAACCAAGGATCAGCAATTACTGAGCTGACCAAATCCAGCCATCAACAGTTCTTATACAATGTGTAAGCTAATAGTGTATTTTATATTTTTAATGTCTGGAAAATAAGAACTATACCTTGTGTCACCCAAAAATTATATGAAATTGAAATTCCAGTGTCTGTAAATAATATTTCATTGAAAACAGATCCAAACATATTCATTTAAATATAGTCTATTTATGACTTGCTATTAAAATGGCAGAGTTAAGTAGCCAAAAGAAATATTGTATGCCACATAAATGAAATATTTGCAATAGGATCCTTTGAAGAGTAAGTTTGTTAGAATCTAACTGAACTGCTCCTATTAAAAGATAGTGAATATCAGATTGTGAATAAAAGCAAGATCTCATTATATGTTCTATACAGGAAACCAACTTTATTTTATTTTTTATTTTTTTCCAACTTTATTGTGGCATAATTGGTACACAAAAATACTGCATGTAATTAATGAACACAATTTGGTGAATTGGGACATACGTCAAGTTACTATCACCACAATCTAGTAATAAATGTATCCATCATCTCCAAAATATGTTTCTGTTACTGTGTTTTCTATATTTGTTTGTGGTAAGAAAGTTTAAGATGAAACCAATTCTTTTTACAGAATTTTAAGTATACAATAATTTATTTTTAATTATAGGAACTATGTTATACAACACATCTCTGGAACTTAGTCACTTTGTATAACTTTAGTATTTTACCTGTAAACCTATTTTTATATAAAGATGTGATAGATTTAAAGCAAATAATTAAAATACCTATGTCACACAAAGACAAATTTGTAGAAAAATTAATTGGCTATATTACTATCAGAGCAGACCTTGTTACATAAAATATCACCAAAAATAGGAGACATCACAATCTTAAAATATTTTAAGATAAAAACTAATAAAAGCAAAATGCAAAGTATAAGAATCCACACTTATATTTGGAAAATTCAACAAACCTCTTTGGATAATTGCTGCAATATGTAGACTGAGAATTGGTAAATAGCATTGGAAAAAAACACTGCTAAAAACTTGCCCTAACTGATATAGACAGAATACCCTAACAAATATCAGAATACAACTCCCTTTCAAGTGCATGTAGAATAGTTATCAATATAATTTATATTCTGGTATAAAATATCTCAAAGAATTTATTATAATAGAAATCTACAAACTGTTTTTGGATGATGATTGAATTAAAAATCAAACATATAATATGCTTGTAAAATTATCAACTGGATATTAATTAACATACCTCTAAATATATCATAAGCCCCAGAGAATATCTTGAGAGAAATAAAATAAAAAACATTTTGAATTAAATGAAAATAAAAATATGATATAATATTTTGGGGATACAGATAAAGCAACACTTAAAGAGATATCTATATCATACATGTTTTATTAGAGAAGAAAAATATAATATTCTAGAATGATAAAAATCTCAGGTACAAATGACTTCACTAAGCAACATATACCAATCATATAGAGACAAATCATACCAATTTTATATAACTCTTCCAAAAGTAAAAGAAAGGCAAAGTATTTCCATCTCATTGTATAAATTCATTATTATTATGATACAAAAACCAGATAAAGCTAATACCTGTCTATATATTTTAAGAACTATAGAACAATACCCTCATGATACAGTCACAAAATATTTCTTGACAAAATATTTTTAAATCAAGAAATATATATTTACAAACTTACAGTGTGATCAATTGTGATTTATCTCAGGTTTCAATACTGAAAAGTAACCAATGTTGCCATAAGAGTGTAACAGGGAGAGCATCTCCAGCTCCCAGTTCCAAGGAGGTTCTTGGCCTCCCTTACCCGGAAGAATGGGGAAAGGGGTCCCAGAGGCTCGGTGAGCTTACCATTCAAATAAATATCGTGGACCCAAAGAGTTTTGCAGGAGAGCGATTTATTAGACAGAGAGAGAGAAAGAGAGAGAGAGAGGGAGCTCTCATAACTGTTGTGGGAGGGGACCCAGAGAAGGAATCTATTCAGGTAAAGAGCAGCTAAATTTTAACCCTTGAGTTATTTCCTCCCCATTCATGTTCTCCTCCAACGACAGGAGTTATTTCAAACTTCCTCTGGAGTGATTGATCTTTGACTCTGATACTGCATTGGCTACTTGGTCCAAAGCCCTGAGTTACAAAGCCCCCTCCTCCCAGAGCTTTCTGCAGGATTTTTGGACAAAGAAGCCTCACCTGGCTTTCCCTCCCTAGCCCGCGCAGGGAAAACTCAGACAAAGAACTTTACATTTGAAACCCCTCTGGTTCCTGGATGGAGGCATGGAGCTGGGAAACGCCTGCCTTTGAAACCATGCTCCTGGTGGACCCAGGAAGAGAAGTCCCTCAAGAGTGTGTTATAATACAAAACAAAACCAAAATCATGTCATCACACTATACATAGTAGAAGCTGTGGATGAAACTCAATATATATTCATGATGAATGCTAACTGTAAAGAGTAATAGAAGGGAACTTCTGCAAACTGATGAAATCTTTCTGTGAAAAAAACTAGGATGATACATTTTTGCTGGAGGTCATAGTGCTTCTAGACAATTCTGGACTCTTTAGTGATGAAATGTAAATGTTATAAAGATAGATGATATTTGCATTTGTTTTTCCAGAAACATTTTTTATTCATATGTCATAGTTTTCAGGCTTACAACTAATTGTCTCCTTTCAGAACATTTACTTTTTCCAAAGGATAAAAAAACTTGTTTCTCCTTCAGACACAGGTACTTACATACTGCAATAGGGACAGTTGTTACGAAAGTTATGGGATACATTCATGAAAGTTAAATAGTGACCTCTGGAGGAAAGTAGAGACTCGACTCCCTATGTATTTACATTTTGAAAGAGGATAAAACTTTGAGTTCTGTGTGATTGCGTGTGCATTTACAAGTAGAGTGAAACTTCACACACTTCTCAGTAGCTTCAACAATAAGAAATTAACAGATTTTTAAAAGGTATTTTTATTTATCTACATATTCGCTATTTTTAGCTTCCTTTATTCCTTCCTAGACACATTAATTTACATTAACTCTCAAATATGTTCATTCTAAGAATCTTACTTTATCATTATTTGCAGATCAGCATTGTGTTGAATGTATCTATTTTTGAAGGGTATTTTCTCTGTATGTAGACTTTTCTCTGTATGTGAATTCCCAAGCGTTTTGTTTTTCTTCTGTATTGATTAAATTTGCTCTACACTCAAAATATAAATGTCATTTGGCTTACATTATTCCTGATAATACGTCTGTCATTTTTCTTAGTTTTTGCTGTAGGAAACATCTTGCTGTGTTTATTATGTGTTTCATTATTTTCAAATGTTGTAAATTGATTATGTGCTTATGTGTCATGTTAATCTTTGAGTCCATGTGTATTTCATCCTTGAAAAATTTGAGCATTTAAAAATAAATAATAATTTTTTTTCCGCCTTTCTCTTTGTCTCTTTTATGTCTTTCTGGCCAGCAATTATTATTATCCTTCTATATTAGTCAAGGTTATCCAGAAAAACAGAACTAGTAAGGTGTGTGTGTGTGTGTGTGTGTGTGTGTGTATGTGTGTGTGTGTGTGTGTGTGTGTATCTACCCATCCACTCATCCATCAAACTGTCTTTATTACAAAAAGTTGGCTCATACAAGTATGCAGACTGGCAAGTGCAAAATCTGACGATGAACCAGGAAGCTTGAAGCCTAGGAAAGTCAGTGGTTCAGTTCCTTTCTGAAGGTAATCTGTTAGAGAATTCCCCCGTTCCTCTGGAAGGCCAGTTCTTTTGTTCTAGTCAGGCCTTTTACTAATTAGAAAAGGTTATCTCACATGAAAGGCAGTCTGTTTATTCAAGTGTCACCAATTTAAATGTTAATCTCATCAAAAGAAACCCTCCATGTTGATACATAAAATTACCGACCGTATCTGCTTTCTCATCTGCCAGAGATCACTGAGATTCTTTTATCTTTTCCCCAAATTTTATTATTTATTTATTTTTCACTTAAGATAATTTCTTTTCATTTATTCTCAACTATACTGACCTTTCATTCTGTTATATTCAATGTACCATTTAGCCAGTGAAATTAGATATAAATAAAATATTCCATAATCAAATTCCTAAGAGTAGATCTTCCTTTACCCAGGGAAATTAGACATAAATAACATTTTCCATAATCAAATTCCTAAGAGTAGAACCTCCAAATTAATATTTAAAAAGTAGTTTGATAACTTTGAAGATCATATTCTAAATTGCAAGTAAATTATACTGTATGTATGTAAGAATGGAAAGGAAACAATATGTTTATATGAATACGGAATAAATTATTTTTCATCCATCTGTTGAAAAACATTTGCTGCTTACCTTTTTTTCCAAAGTAATCATTACCTATTCTTGCATAGAAATAGTCAAATTGAATGATAAAATTTAAACACTATAATGTTGAAATTATATTTACCTAAAGGAGTTTTAAAATACTCATTATTCCTCCAATAATCTTTCCTTCATGACTGTGTTCTTCGAACTCAACATTGCGGTAATCTATAATATCAAATAACTAAGCTATTGGCCTTTATTCAGAATAAATATATGGCTTTCTCCCAAGAAAGCACTCCGTAAATTTCTTCTTCTTGCTTTACCCAATAAATTCTGATAAACTTATATAAAAGCATTGAGATTTATCCTGAGAATCAGAAAGGGATTATTTATGTTAATTATGCCCTTGAATGACTAATGCATAATATCAAATAGATGAATAATAAAAAATGAGGAACAATTAATAAAGAAGTAATGTGAGTTTTAAAAGACTTCATTAAAGTACTAAAAGTAATTTGTCACTCACCACAGAAGAGCCTGATGAACACTTCTAAAATTAATAGTGAGCAAAAATGTTTTTAAAAGGGCTTTCTAAGTGTTATTCATGGGGACTACATAATAATAGAATATAAATTACCCCAAAGATATATAACAATAAAGCACAAAAGAATAATTTAATTTGGATTTTCTTTCTGAAATTAGTTAGAATGATATTTGATTATCATTAAAAACTTTAAAAAATATTTTTAGGGGAATCAGAATTATAATATATTTAGTGGTTTGCAATTTCTCAAAGAATGGGAATGCATAACAATCAAATTAAGTCAATGACAAATATGCTAACATGAAAAATCAGCTCAAAAGTTATGAAGTAAATGATCTATAGAGAAATAGAGGAGAAATACCTAATATCGGTGATGGGGGGATGGATACAGCAAACCACTATGGCGTATGTATACCTATGTAACAATCCTGCATAATCTGCTCATGAACCACAGACTTTAAAGTATAATAATAATAATAAAAAGAAATAGAAGAAAGAATCCTAAAATTATCATGGAACAACAGCAAAAGAAACCAAATAACAAAAGCAATCTTGAGCAATAGGGATAAAGCTGGAAACATCGCACTACCTGATTTCAAATTATACTATAAGGCTACATTAACCAAAACAGCATAATATTGTTGTAAAAACAGACAGGTAGACCGATGGAATAGAGAACCCAGAAATAAATACACATAATTACAGCCAATTGACTTTTGACAAAGGAATTAAAACATACAACAAGGAAAGGACACCTTCTTAAACAAATGATAGTCCAGTGTGGTAAAGCCACTGGAATTTTCTGGTAGTGAGTTGAATGATATTATTTGACCTAGAATTTTAAAGTACCCATTTCTTGGTATGTAGAAAAATAATCTTTGTGAAATTGGGCAGGGATGAAATCAAGGAGATCACTTCTGTAGTAGTACAAATTAAGAATTACAGGTAAAATAGTAGAAGTGGTGGGAGATAATGAGTTCAAAATATGCATTTTAGGTAACTTGAAATGTTTTGTAATTGATTGCATGAAGTATATAAAAGAAAGGAGGAGTCATGAATGGCTGCAGTTTATTTAACTTGAGCAACAACAAATTAAATCATTGGGTCAATTCTTGCGATGGGTGAAAAATGGAGAAGTTGCATATTACAAGGTGTAATCAAAGGGTTTTTTAGACAATTATATTTTGCATTGTTGACTTGGGAAGGGTAATTAACAAATTGTCACAAAATATCTGAAAATCTGTACTAAGACATGTTAATATCAAAATTTTGTTTATTTGATATTTGCACAATGAGAATCTTCAAAATAAAAATAATTTTCACAAAAAGTATTTTGTTGTGACTGTCTTCTTCATCTCACAAACCCTTAATAATTTGCATTCTTCAGGTTTATTTTTCTTTCAAAATATATCTATGAATGTCATGTAAATACCAGAATTTATCAATCCAAAAATAAGAAGCATAATTTTGCATGTAGTTTATATAGGCTACTTTGAAAATAAAAACGCTCAAATGTGAATTTTATAGCCTATTATCTCTTTTTGTTAATCTGATTTAATATCATCACATTATTAGTACGTTCGCAAAATGAAAACATTAGTTGTGGACTCCATAGACCAAGCACTCAATATTTCACTTATTTTTAGAAGACAATGTCAGTTGTCATCATCCCCATCTACATCTATTGTAAGGGATCTATGGTCTTTGCTCAGGCAGCAACCTAGCCAGTCCCAGGGGAAGAATCATGATTTGTCTAATTCATTTAAATGTATCCAGCAATTATTGCAATTGTGAAGAGAAACAGGAAAGGAGATTAATAACAGAACCCAATAATGCCTAATAAGATATTATGTCCAGGTTACTGCTTTCTTGCTCTTTGCTAGCTTGAGATTCCCTAGGGAAGTTTCTCTGACTCTTTTTCTCCATAAGATCCTTAGAAATAATCTGGGCCTGGAACACAGGAAAATATTCTCCAAATTTTTGTCACACCTGTGGTTTATATACTGCAGTGCCTCCAAATGTGGGATTTTTCATGAGTTTGAAAGTAAAAATTATCAAGCTCCTGCTTGCCATTTCCTATGGGCCAGAGCTTACAGTCAGCTATTCTTATTGGCTAACTCTTCATCCACTTTTTATATTTCCAAAGTTGGTGGCATTCTTTGTCTATTGTTAGCTCCCATTTAGTGTAATTTTCCCATATAATTTGAAAACATTGATTATATATTTGCATTTTGGTACATTTTTGGGAGAAGAAATACTTTTAAAAATCTTTGATTTCAAACCAAAGATTTAATTAGAAGTACCTATTGAATATTATTTATGAAATATTCAGGGAGTTGGCAAAAAAACTAACAAACTAATAACACAAAACACTGTTACTATAAATGGAAAGCTATTTCTTAAAATTAGACATTCTCAAAACAGTGATGTTCAGACTATCTTAATGGTATAATTTAATCATGTATTATAGGTAACAAACCATGGAAAATCATGTAATAAATCATTAATGGGATTTTTCTCTTTCACTGATTTCAATTTCTAGACTCATTATGTATTTTTTCCACGATTTCTTTTTAAAGCAATAGGAAATTAAAGTGTCTGCCAAAAAGGATATGAAATGTTGAATGGCACTGTTAGTCTAATTTCAATATTGAATACTCTACTGTGAGTATTTATATGATTTGTGAATTGCATCTATATTGGAAATTAAAATGGAAGCAGTTTGGCAAAAAGGTTTGAATCTTTTGTATAAGTTTGCATGTATAACTTAAATTAGAATTTAGTGACCAGGACAAGACAGCACACAAAATGGGATTATTTATGAACTTTAAGTGAACCAAGAATGCTGATGTAAAAGGTCAATTAAAATAATACACGTTATGGAAAACTGGTGCTGTGAAAATGCAGGTGTCACATAGATTCATTCTAGGTGGAATGGTGATGAATTATGTTTGCTTCTGGAGGAAAACTGGAAAACTTTCTAGTAACATCAAATGCCAAACATCACAAATTTGAGTGGTATTATCTGTAGCTGTGATGCAGGATTTTTCTCAGCCCCATCCTCAAACTCACAGCAGGGGTACCCCCTCTACTCAACCTGCTGCGTTCATCCCCTTGCAGGAGGGAGCACATGAATAAGTTCAGGATCTGGCTGGCTGCTCCAAGCACTGACACAGAAGCAAGCTCCAAGCAGGGTTTGTGGGCAGACCAGGTATCGAGGGGAATGCAGTGGCACCCAGGGGAGGATGCTAGCCACCCTGAAGCCCTAGTGTGGGTAATACAGTGCTCTTAGTTCTGCCTTCCATAGTCCAATGGATGGCAGTGTGTTAGCAGTTTAGTTGGTCCCTTGCCTCGTTGCCTGGGGTGGCTGCCCTCTGCCCACAACAGCAAAGGGCCAGTGCGAAAGCCTTTTCTAGGTACCTGCACTTGGTGGGTCCCAATCTCTTGTCCAGCATCCAAAAAGAATGAAGTCACATGGATGACTGAAAGATGGTGAAGCCAAATAATTTTACAGAGTGATAAAAATGGCTCTCAGCAGAGACGGAAACTAGAGAGGAGAGCTAGAAAGGGTAAAGAAAGGAAAGGTTGACTTTCCCAAAGTTGGATTGTCTCTTCCCTGAGACAGGCCATCTCCCCCTCTACCGAATGAGTCTGGGGTCTTTACAGGCACAGGATGAGGAGTGTGTAGGGATAGGTTCATGAGTATACAAAAAGGTTAAAGTAAAGCCACCACTCAAAGGTGGGCATGACGGTGTAGAAAACCAATGAGGAAAGGTTAGGTTTATATATAAAATATGTGAAGAGTGGGGATCAATCAGAGGAATATGTGCCAAACAGAAGGACAGGTTCTCAATCCAGTTTGAGGATTTAACTTCATTTGGCTTTCAGGCTTTAAACTGTCTTCGGCTTAGTGGTGGGGTTTCACTGGATACCTGTCCCTTATCTGCCTAGGCATATGGCTGCCTTCTGTCACTACTAGCTGCATTGTTCTTTCTTACAAAAAACCATACACACACACAAAAATATTGTCTTTAGTAAGAAATAGTACTAGACGCATAATTACTATTAATAAAGAAGATACATATATTATTACTAATAAATACTATTAGGAATAGTTAATAATATTAATGTTAGAAATATTTAAAATAATCAGATATTGCTGATATCACTACCCCATATATCACCTGTATCTGAATCAGTTTTGCAAGCTCTGTTTAAATTTGAGAAGAGAAAACAAAATAAAATTATCTTCTTTCTCTAAATCCATCAGATAAAGATCCCACGGAGGTCAGAAGTTGAAAATTATCACTTTGCACACTTGTTTCTCTTTCTCTTCTTGGTTATTTTCTCCTCTCCATAATAGTTCAAGGTAACACATTGGTAATGGGTGCCCAACTATTTAATTTGTGTGCCCTTAAGACCCTTACACTTAACAGTCTCCAGATAGAGAATAATTCTTCAGATGCTAATAAAATAAAATATTTTCCATGACATTGAAGGAAAAATGTCACTTAGTTATCTAAAGAACGTAGAAAAATTAATTGGGAATTGAGCTGATTCAGAGCAGAGATTCACTCTAGGTGAAGGCTAGTGTATTTTTGTGCAAATTTGCACCTCAGCTGTATTCCTTTAGAGACTGCAAGCACAAACCTTGGGTGTTTACAAGTTTCCTTCCATCTTACACAAACCTGGTAACTGTTTTAGTTACACTCCTATATATAAAACTGTGAATGTGTCTGCTCAGCATCTCTGCCTTTTCTCTGGCTGCATTCAAATCACTGTGTGCAGTGATGCCAAATACCTTAAGGATCAACATGGCACAGAGGCCTTATCCCCAGATATTGGCCCTTCCATTTTTGTTTGGCTTGGTAACTCTTCAGTGCCTTCAAAAAGTTTTTTTTATGTATATTCCACTTGGTTTTCTGGTTGTCCTAGTAGGTTAGTTGATGTGCTTTAAAACTAACAACATATGTAGACATTGTGTAAATGCACCTTCTGTATTGTCTGTTTTCATGCTGCTAATAAAGACATATGCAAGAGTGGGTAATTTATAAAAGAAAGAAGCTTGATGGACTCAGAGTTCAACGTGACTGGAGAGGCCTCACAATCATGGTGAAAAGCAAAGGCACGTCTTACATGGTGCTAGGCAAGAAAGCATGTGCAGGGGAACTCCCCTTTTATAAAACCATCAGATCTCACGAGAGTTATTCACTGTCTTGAGAATAGTGTAAGAAAGACCCATTCCCCATGATTTAGTTACCTCCCACTGGGTCCCTCCTATGACATGTGGGAATTATGGGAACTACAATTGAAGAGGAGTTATGGGTGGGGACATGGCCAAGCCATATCATCTTAATCCCTAAGAATTTAAAGTGCATTCCCTTCATTGGCCTAAGTAAAATTCTAGGTAAGCAAGAAATTTGTTTTTCATTCCCCCTTCAATGTTTCAAATGCCTTCTGAAATTAAACAAATATTTCCAAATTAATTAGAATATTCTTAACCTTGCTGGTGTGCTAGTCTCATGGGTACAGACAGTGCAACATGGCAAAGTCAATACAGGATCTGGACTCTAAGATAGTCAAAATTGGCTATCTACATATCTCTTTCACCCAACTTTAGGTTTTAGAATATCAGTCAAATGAGCCAAGTATCAGAGTTGTGGATCTCGATATAAAAATCTTTCCATAATGAGAATAACTAAAAATTAAGCACATAATTATGACAAAAAAAATACTTGAGGGAAAATAACATCAAAACTTCTGACAATGCACAAACAGCATAAAAAGCATAATAAGAGAAATGGAAGAAAACTAACAAATAGCTATCTTGTACAAAGAACTTATATGCCCTTGTATGAACTGTAGAATCATACTAGCTAATAATATAAAAATGAATGCTATTTTTATTATAAGTTATAGTTTTTTCCCCTAGAGACATATTCTTTCTGAAAAAATTGGTTATTTCTCCAGAATTAAAAAAAAATTTTACCTAAACCAGTGGACTTATAGATTATTCTCTAAAATGCAAAGGTAACCCTGAACTTCAAATATGGCAACACTTATTCGTATTTTCCTACCACAACACTAAAATGAAAAATGCAGTTACGTATTAAATGAAAGATATAATGACAACCAATATTATTTTTGAGACAGTTAATAGACTTTTAGGAATGTGCATAGGTACTTTAAAGCAGAGGTCCCCAAAACGCAGGCTGGATCCTGGTCCATGGTCTGTTAGAAACCAGGCCACACAGCAGGAGGTGAGTAGCTGGCAAGCCAAACTTCATCTGTATTTGTAGCTGTACCCCATAGCTCGTGTTACTATCTGAGCTCTGCCTCCTGTCAGATCAGGGGTGCCATTGGATTATCATAGGATTGTGAACTCTGTTGTGAACCGTGACTGTGAAGGATCTAGGCTTTTCACTTCTTATGAGAATCTAATGTCTGATGATCTGTCACCGTCTCTCATCACTCCCAGATAAGACAGTCTAATTGCAAGAAAACAAGCTCAGGGCTCTCCCTGGTTCTATGTTATGGTGAGTTATATAATAATTTCATCGTATCTTACAATATAATAATAAAAATAAAGTGCACAATAGATGTAATGCACTTGAATCATCCCAAAACTATCCCCCACCATGAAGGTCCATGGAAAAATTGTCTTCCCGGAAATCAATCCCAAATGTTAATTCCTAGAACGCAGTATTGAGGCTGACCTATGATTATATTATTATATCTATATAGGATAAATTATTTTAAATATGAGCATATTCATCTATAAATATGCATCTTTTATCATATCATAGATATACTTTTGATAACCCTTTCTTTAGTGTGACAGGGATTTCTATAAGAGAAAGAGAGATACTTGGATGGGAATACAGAATGGAACAGTCGCCATCACACTAATTAGTAAACATTTTAGGGATTTTTTTCATTTCAGAATTTTAAAAAATATACTATTCAAAGTCTAATAAGAGGAAAGGGGGAAATAGCTAATTTGAACTGTTAGGTTTTTTAACATTAACTTGGACTTAAGATATTTTAAACAATAAAGAGCTAACAATTAGATTTCAGAAAATATAACACTAATCATTTCAAAAGGAAAAGCAGTTTTCAACTCTAAAACATTGAACATTTTTACCTGGGTTTTTGGAAAACTACGTAAGAGTTACTTATTTATGCAAATATAAAACTATAACTATGATTAAAAAAAGAGATTTTTCTGTGAAACATCACGTGTATCTATTGTATGATAAGGTAATGTGTGAAGGGTTGGCAAAAATACAAATAGTGCTAAATCTCTCAAGACAATGTTTCTCTGAAACGTTCCCCTTTTCTAAATATTTCTGTAGATTACATGGAATCTGCATGATATTTTATTTTCTATGTGTATGGTGTTTGTGTAATTACAGCAGTTCTTTACAACATATGAGAAGCCACTCTTCTAATATTTGGAAAAGTAATGTGGCTATTTCTTCTATCTAATTATGAAAAAAAGAATTTAAAGAAGTAGAGATAAGTCTCTTCTTGTCTTAGCTCAATATGGATAGTACAGTTAATGTCTTATATTAATAATTAATTACATAAAGTTGAATAATTTAGACCTTGAGGAATAAAATGGAAGTCAGACTCTGCTGAGGCTATTTCGGGGTTTCGGCAAGGCCAACCTGAGTCTTGGTAGGAGGGGTAGTAATCCCCAGTGTCAGCCATCCTGAGAGAGGGAGGATTGCAGGAATGGACATAAAAACATGTGTTCAAAAATAAATTATAGTAAGAATGAGAAAACATACTGTTTTATTACAAATTAAGACATTCAAATAGCTCTTGTCAAAATGTATGGAATAATTTATAAGCAAAGAAGGAGGTGATTAGGTCTAAATATAGACGTAGTACAGGAAGTTTGAGAATTATTATTCAGAGAATTTCTGGGACTGTTTGCAGAGAAAATCTTTAAGGTTTAATGGAGTAAAGAGAAGGAAAAAAAATAGCCATGATTTTATTCCCAAGTTTGAGAAAAGCAGCAAGATATGATGCAGTACTCAGGAGGAAAATATGTAAGCTTATTACTACTAAATCTGATCAAAGAGTGACACATTAGATGTACTGTTAATGGAATAAATAATACAGAATTTTGATTTGAACAGACTTATTTACCTAGTCATTTGCACAGCTATGTTACTCTGAGATCAGATGGGTCACAATGCAACCCTCTTTTTAGAGGCAGATACCAAAAAAGTTAACTCCTGAGGGGTTTCACTTTGGATTCTCAATTACCTGTAGTGGCAAAGAGAGCAAATTGTGCTAGTAATCCCTACATACAGCCAAAAGAGAATAGTGATAATACTTTACCCCACAGCAAAGACACATCATAGCTAAATGTGTTGAAATGTCATTGTGTGTATAAAATACTGTTAATAGAGAAATATAGAAAAGAATGTTTAAGTTGAAAATATAAAACACACAGTGGAATCCTACATTTTGTGCCCTCAAAATAGATCAGTTTCTAGGAAAGTGCTGTCTATTCCATTCTGAATCCTTTGCATTTATGCTCTCCAGTTTTTAATATAATAAAATAACTAGAGAACATTGGAAGGCAATTTAATTTTTTTGGTTTTCCATGAAATATAGATGTCAACACTGGAATTTCAATCCAGGTTTATCTGTGTCCACATACAATGTTTCTTTCAGTTTAACCGCACAACCATTGATAAACAATTTCTGCCAGCCTTTTTTTTTTGGATTCTTCAGTGTCTCTAATTAACTAGAGAATATTTGGGTCATTTGATATTTAACTCAAATTGTATTGTACATCAAAATTTATAACAACAAATCTCCATTCATTTATAATGCTTCTTCAACAGTGCATAGGTTATTCATTATGAAGTGAACAAGAGATCAATTCTATGCATTTAGAAAAACTATAATCAGGTGGGGCATGGTGGCTCACGCCTGTAATCCCAGCACTTTGAGAGTCTGAGGTGGGTGGATCACTTGAGGTCAGGAGTTTGAGACCAGCCTGGCCAACATGGTAAAACCCCATCCCTCCTAAAAATACAGAAATTAGTTGGGCATGGCATGGTGCATGCCTATAATCCAAACTATTCAAGAGGTTAAGGCAGAAGAATCTCATGAATCCGGGAGGCAGAGGTTACAGTGAGCTGAGATCGCACCATTGCACTCCAGCCCTCCAGCCTGAGAATAAGAGCAAAACTCCAGCTAAAAAAAAGAAAAGAAACAAAGACTGTAATCAAATAGATCTGAGTGTCTATATCTATATCTACATATATGTATTTTCTCTCTCTCCTTCTCTTCAAGTACGCTTTTAGGAAAAAAAAAAAAAAAGAACACAAAATGCATAGACCCTAAGGTGACACTGTAGTGTTTTTCAGGTACAATAAGTATGCGAGGATGTACAGCACAATCAACAATAGGAGGCAGTATGGTTTGATAGGGCTTCATCCAAATCTCATGTTGAACCGGAGGAGGGGCCTGGTGGGAGGTGATTGTATCATAGGGGCGGATTTCCAGCTTGCTGTTCTTGTGATAGTAAGTTCTTAGGAGATCTGATGGTTTAAAAGTCTGTGGCACTTCCATGTTTCTGCTTTCTCTCTCCTGCTACCAGGTGAAGAAGGCTCCTCCTTCTCCTTTGCCTTCCACCATGATTTTAAATTTCCTGAGGCTTCCCACTCGTGCTTCCTATTAAGCCTGCTGAACTGTGAGCCAATTAAAACTATTTTCTTAATACATTATCCAGTCTCCGGTAGTTCTTTATAGCAGTGTGAGAATGGACTAAAGCAATAGGGGTGGAGACAGGTGTATGGAAAATTGTATAAGATGTTATTGCCACTGGTTTGCTACTAGTTATGCCATAGTTTGAACTTACCATCTTGCACTTAACATATATCTCTTAAATTGAGCTCCAGCAATTTGGGCAATGCTATATAATTACCTCAATACAAAAATTTTCCAGGTATAATTCTGATAAAATATTAAATATTTTATGGATTTACAGATACTCATTGGCAGTTTTGTTCCTTATGAGGTCTTATATGTTGATAGCGAATGTATATTAATTTTGTATTGCTGAAATAAAGTAAAATATTAAGCATTTTCATCTCTTTTTCTGATACTATTCAATCTGAATCATGTATTATTTTTAACTCATTTTTAATAATCTTCAGTTCTTAAAAGTTTTCTATGTGTTTGAAAATCCAAGGATGGGTGAAATATTTAATTTGTTACAATACTTTAGCAAGTTAGATGCCATAGTAAATTTCATTTTTTTAGAGAAGACAAGAGCATTACAACACAGCATTGGTAGTAGCCATAGTACTTATTAGAAACTGTGAAATAATATGGACCATTTGTTACGCTGTGTGGCATTTTTAAATATAGATAATTAATAAAAATACATGAGAACTCTGAAATGCTACTGACCATGATAGAAAAGACAGTCAATAAATATATAATGGAAAGTTTATAGGCTCCTATGAACACAAATATATTGTTTTCAATGCCAAGTAATTATAAATTCTTATAATAGTTAATACTGAATTTAATAATAATCTGAGTAATACAGTTTAACATCAAAACAGTTTTAATTCCTATTTTGTTTAGAAGCTATATAACCTGCAGAAATTGTCATGAAAAATTTTTAAAAGGTAATATCTTCTATTAAATTCAAATGCTTAATATTCATCATAAACTTTATAGTCATTAATTAATGGACACTGCAGAGTAGATGATAATCAAATATTGTTATCAGTTTACAATGAAGGTACTATACAAACCTATGAACACAAAATAGGTTAGTAACTCGTTAATATTCTATGCACTAACCGCTTTTTGTCTCTTTTCAATTACCTCTTAAAATTAATTGCATGCAAACAAAAGGAGATTATTGCATAATTAGATCAAATTTTAGGATAAATAGCAACTAGGTGATAATTAATTAAGGATAATAATAATTTTAAATTAAAGATATATCTTCCCAGATCTTATCTCTGAAAACACCTCAAATGAACCAAGAGGGAGAAAAGAAAACAAAAAAGAAACTCTTATGAAACCAAAAGTCATCCATAACTCTCAAATTCAGTTCTAAGAAGTGTTATAGGTAGAATGAATAGTAAACTAGACACCAATGAGCAAGACACGAACACTTGTAAGCCTGTCATGACAGTGCTCAGTAGTCACGTACAAACATCAGAAAAAAGCAGGAATTGAAAATAAGATCAGGGTCAATTTGGAAATGCGTATGTGTCTTATTTGTCATCAAAGCAAGCCAAACCAAACTGTATCAACCTACCTACCAACCAGACAAAAAGGCAAACACATCAAAACAAAAACAATAAACTCCAACCATCTAAGGGCATTTGTCTGTCTCTGTGACACATTGTGGAGAAATCAGCAGGTGTCAATCAGCTTGCCAGTTATATTTTCTGATGAATGGAATTATAATAGTTGTTATAAAAAGCATAATAGAGTGTATAATATTTTGACCTTTTCTCTGACCCAAACAAATATCTTCGAGGAGAGGAAGGAACTATAACCACAAAGTAGAGTATCTGTGAGATAGTGCTCAGTGTTGACTTAGCAAAATTTAAATTATTTGCATTTTCAGTTTACTTCCTGGGATTTTTTTTCTATACCTTTACAAATAGATGACCAAGAGTAAATGTTTCATATTCAAGAAATGATAACAATTTTAAAAACCTAATCATGAGACCTACTCAGTTGCACTAATAACATGGGCAAAGAATCAAAGTAATGATGGAAAATAAAATTTTATATCACAAAACAAGTTAAATGTATAAACAAATATTTATTTTTGAATGCTTGGAACTTCAAGATTGTAGGTGTTCAAAAGTAGATACTGAGACAACAGAAGGCAATAAAAATTGAACTGGCAGTGTTCTGGATACAAACAAATAGCAGAAAGCTGATAATTAGACAATAAACTATAAGAAAACATAAAAATTGATAACATATTACATGGTAAATATACAAAACACGCAATACTAAATACTATGAATTGAATATGCTCCCCCCAGATCCCCATGTTGAAATGAAAATTAACTCCACAAGGTCATGGTATTAGGAGGTAGGACCTTTTGAACATGATTAGGTCATGAGGGCACAGCTCTCATAAATAGGACTACTGCCATTACAAAAGGGACTCCGGTTCTACCTACTTCTCCAATAGTGTCAAAGTTTTGATTTAAGACAAACTTTCCATGAAATATAAATAGCTCAAAAATGCAAACAAAAAACAAAACATGGATGAATTACTCTGGATCCATTTAATAATTCTCTCTGGGCAAAATAATCTCTTTGTGCCATTTGAATCGATGTTTGGGCATAAAAAGTTGGGTTGAAAATTCTCTAACAACTATCTAAAAAATTCACCCTTCCTGTTATTGAGAAAATATTTAGGGTCACTTATTCATTTTCCCAAAAACGTAGATTAATACATTCCATGTTTATTGTGAGGACTACTTACTTCATTTACTTACTACTGTTTTATCCTCCTTAAGTAATGGAAGCATAATTGGTGGCAAATATCCGTAAACCAGACATTTTGGAAAAGCTGTTTCTCTAAGTCAGGGTAAAGCTGCCTTAGGTGCCAGAAATATATTTCAGTTCTATATCTGATTGTCATAGCAAATGTCAGGAAAGAGCAATTTTCAGTACGTTTTTATAAAAATCCTATACTGCGCAGTAGATTTCATTATCCTGACTAATGGGTTCATTTTGTAGTAGAGTTTCAGTGACTCAGTCTGGATACTCTCCAGTGATTGATAATTCTGATTATTAGGATGTTCTGCATGATGAACCAGCCATTTCATCATCGAGTTCTCACTTGTGCAATTCTCTAACTTGAATCAAACCTGTTTGTGGAAAGAAAGATTTAGGAAATCTTTCTAAATTTTTCAAAAACGTAACACTGAATCTATATTTGCAGCCTATACTATCAGTAGATTTAAAGGTTACAATTAGAATTTGCTAAATAGGTGTTTGCATTCCGACATTCATTGGATACATAAACCACACATACACATACTCAAATACAAACCCACAAGCACAAATACAAACCCACCAATTGAAAGACACTATATTATTAAATATTATCTAGAAAATTTGAATAAAACTATTACCAAAAGTAATATGAAAAACAGTTGACAAAAAAACAAAAGTCAAGCTTGCTACAGAATCATACAAATAAACAGTTAAAAGATTGTAAATAAAAAATTCTACCTTGGAATACTCCAATATGAATTTTGAAAAATAATTATTCATACTTTTACAATTTCATTATTAATATAGAAAAGGACACACATTGTAAGAGTATGTTATTATTCTTACCAGATCATGAAGTAAAACATTGTTGGGAAAAACAGCACAGGAGAAAGGACTTACAGAGTACCTACATAAATTGGTCATGAGTAACACGTAAACAAGGAAAAACGAACACACTGCGGAAGGCCACAGGAGGCCTCTGAGGAGGGAGGCCTCTGAGGAGGAAGGCCTCTCCATGCCTCATGTTCTGGTGCAGGGTGACCTTGGCTCTGTACCATAAACATTGTGCTCAAGGACATAAAACCCCTTCGTAGCACAGTCATGTAGCCAGACTTGTAGGATTCTTATAAGGGCCATGTTCCATCAGCTGTACATAGATAATAAGGTAAAGATAACCACATGTTCTTGTTTTGTGAAACTCCCAAACTGCCGCTGTTATCAATCCTTAGGATCACACACCAGTTCCGACTCCCTGATTCAGTTCCAGCTCACTGACTCACTCCACCATCACCCTCTCCCCACCATTACTCCACCCCTACCCTGTAGCTCAAAGTTATTGTAACCAATAAACAGAGTGGATGGTCAGAGCTCAGGGCCTTCACTGCCTCCTCCAAAGTAATTAAGTGATGGCCCACTATCGCTTTTAATCTGTCTTTTTCTCATTCCTTTGTCACCACTGAACTCAGGGTACCCACGGGTGATGTAGGGCTGGCTCCCTACTTTCTGGTGCCCAAGGTGGGGCTCACATGGATCCCTCTGTTCTGGCACCCAATGTGTGGGGCTCATGAATTCCCTACAAACATTACCAAAACCTCAGAATTCTCTTAGTATTCCTTTTTGATTTCTAACAGCACGAATTATTTGCCACATTTTGTCTTTTATTTAAGTACAATTCTATAACAGGCACACTTGTGACTCACTTCATAAGGCTTTTGATTATGCACTGATGATTTGGGAGGTCCTGTCTTCTGTCTCTGTGGAAGATGTTAGTATCTGATTTAAGGAATGCTAATTTTGTGATATAGAAGACAACTATGCAATATAAGTCTTTTTATAATATATTTTTAAAACCTCAAAGTAATCAAATGATACAAAATTTTATACATGCAAATTGATTTTTAAGATACAATCAGTGTCATACAGAACATTGGGTTTATCACGTGGATTACAAAGTTACAACCTCTGCAAATACATCTTGTAATCAAGAAGATGCACATTTGTTTTTAGTGGCTTCAATATATTCAAGACAGCTGGGCTTGTAGAGAACTATTCATTTTACTTTAAAGGAATTTTTTTAAAGATTTAAAGGAATATACAAAAATTGCCCCAGGTTATCCTATGCATTAAAAAAAAATTGCTGGCCAAGCACAGTGGCTCACGCTTGTAATCCTAGTACTTTGGTAGGCCAAGGTGCACAGATCATGAGGTCAGGAGTTTGAAACCAGCCTGGCCAACACAGTGAAACCCCATCTCTACTAAAAATACAAAAATTAGCTGGGTATGATGGCGGGTGCCTGTAATTCTAGCTACTCGGGAGGCTGAGGCAAGAGAATGGCTTGAACCTGGGTGGCAGAGGTTGCAGTGAGCCAAGATGGTGCCACTGCACCCCAGCCTGGGAGACTGAGCTATACTTTGTCTAAAAAAAAAAGGCCATTCTGGAAACCTCTAAACACTTTTTTAAGTGGCATCCACCATAATTTAATATCACCAATAATGCCAAATAATAGGCCTGGAGCAGTGGCTCAAACCTATAATCTCAGCACTTTGGGAGGCCAAGATGGGTGGATTATTAGAGGCCAGGTGTTCAAGACTAGCCTGGGCAACTTGGCAAAACTCTGTCTAAACTAAAAATACAAAAATTAGTTGGGCATGGTGGTGTGTTCCTGTAATCCCAGCTACTCCGGAGGCTGGGGTGGAAGAATCTCTTGAACCAGAAGGCTGAAGCTGCAGTGGGCTGAGATTGCACCACTGCACTACAGCCTAGGCAACAGAGCAGGACTCTGTCTCAAAAGAAAAACAAAGCCAAATAAGCCAATATTAAAGATATTGGTGACATTTTTTAATTAAAAATATTTTAAGGAACAAACATTATAAGGGTTCTCTCTCTTAAAATATCATGTCAATATTGACAAATGGAATTTTTCTGTCCTTACTTACATACTGTGCATTGGACAAAGCAGTGTGTCTCACCCTTTTTATGCCAGAACACACTGTAAAAATAGATAAACTTTATGTAGCTGGAAGAAATCAGCCTAGGCTCTAGTTGTCTCCAGCGTTACCCAGACATACTGAGGGCAAGTGGGTTCACTGGGTGAAATGCTCGGGTGATCTATTAGAGGCATCCCAGAGTGCTCTTGTATACCCACTGGGACACTTTTGATAAAGCCTTGCTACTCAGTGCAGTCTGGAGAAAAGCCTGTTTTGAAATTTTCTGGGATTTGTTAGAAATTGGGAAGCATAGTCTCCACATCACCCCAGCAAAACTTGGTTAATCTTAATAAGATTTTACATGACAATTTGCACATTATACTTTTAGAATTATTGCTTTAAAAAAGTGAGAACGCTGATTCTAAGTATGGAATGGGATAACTAGATATATATAGTTCATTGGTGAAATGGAATAGTTAGAATCAGTGTATGTTGATATTTTGTTTGTATTTTAACACAAATATTTTAAACATGAAATAGAATAATCTCTTTATTTAAACTTGCCATTTCTTACAAATGGTTTCTCAATTAAATATGTATATCTCTTACTTTCCTCATTCTGATTTATCTGTGGAATAGAGAAGAACAACTTTATTAATTTAGAAACTGGGAAAGTAAGTTATCTAGGTTTCTATTTAAAAACATTTATAGAGTGAGATTAGGTTTAAAGAATATATTAGTTATTCTATAACTTCCTGTTGTCTTAGATTAAAGTATTATTTCTTTATATTTCTAGGTATTCGTTTACTTCCAATTCTTTGTCATGTTTCACAGTGTACCAAAGAGGAATCTCTATTTTCTTTTGTTGTGGAAGAGATTCTTAGAAAAGGGTAATGACAAGGAGAGGTGCATTTGCCCATTTTATGAAAGTAAATACAGATTAGCATTTCTTATTCAAAATACTTGGGATCAGAAGTGTTTCAGGTTTTGGACTTCTTTGGATTTTGGAATATTTGCATTGTAATGAACAGTTGAGCATCTCTAATCCAAAAATCTTACATTGGAAATGCTCCGATAAGCACTTGTTTTGTGTGTTATGTTGGTGCTCAGAAAGTTTTAAGTTTGGGGGCACTTTGGATTTCAAATTTTTGGATTAGAGATCCTCTGTATTTCAGACATTATTTGCCAGTACACCCTGGGACATTGTTGTCAAAGCTGCAGTTTGTCTCCTGGAAGTTCTGCTCCCCACTGCTTCCAATGAATCAGAAAAATCTGATGCTATCTGATAATTATCAGATTTTTGTACTGAGATTCTATTTTGCTGCTCCATGGAAGTACTTAAGTGTTTCTTTTTACTTTTTAGTCAATCATTTTAAAAAATATAATTCCAAGCATGTTTATAAGGTTCTTAACTTTAACCTAAACTCCCCATCAGTCTGAAAATATGGGGATTTCTGCCAAAAAGATTCATTTTCATTATATACCAATGCAGAGCCATTATTTCTTGAGAAAGAATGTTTATATTTACCCTCAGTTACTCATGGATTCTTAAAGCGCTGTCACTTTCTTGACTACTGACATTATTCTTGAAATTATATACATTTCTGTGTTCAAAGCACATATGATAAAACGGCAATCTGTTTCAAGCAAATGCTTTATTTAAAATCTCTCTGACAAATTTATTATCAACAAAATTTATCTGACAGGTTAATAGCAATTATCTTCACATATATCTGTATTTATTTATTTAATGTCAGATATTTGGTGAAATGTTTCCCTAAAGCAAATAAGAGGACAAACAAGCAAACAAAGCAAAGGTATAAGCTACTTTCTTTGCACTATGGGGGGATTCTCATGCTATGTATTTTGAATTTAGGTTCGGGAATTCTTCAATATTTTAATCCATGTATGCTGATTATGAAATGGAATAGTGACAATCAGAATATGAGGATATTTTATTTGAATTTTGATACAATTATTTTAAACACGAAATAGAATAATCTCCAAATCTCTTAAAATTACATATAAATTTTGCAGTTGATGTCCAAAGAAGACAAGCAACAAATCTTAACACAGGAAACTTCACAACTCCCAGAAATGTGATGAATAAATATTTGTTATTTATAGGCCATACTGTCTGTTGTATTTTCTTCTAGCAATCCATAGAAACTATGACAACATCTTTAAGAATTACATTTTTATAACTTATCTTTTGATATTATACTTTTACTTTTCCTAAATATGACTTCATAATTTGATTTTATTTTCTTCATTTTATCATGCAGAATAGTATAAACCACTTTAGATAAGTTTATGTAGAGAGACAGAACTTAATGGACCAACCAATAAATAAATTATTAAGGTAAATCCATGAAAAGTATTTTTTTAATTGTACTTTAGGTTCTGTGGTAGATGTGCAGATCTTGTAGGATTGTTGCATAGGTACATACATGGCAAGGTGGTTTGCTGCCTCCATCCCCCATCACCCACATCTGGCATTTCTCTTCATGTTATCCCTCCCCAACTTCCTCACACCCTACTGTCCCTCCCCTAGCTACCCCCAACAGACCCCTGTGTGTGATGCTCCCCTCCCAGTGTCCATGTGTTCTCATTGTTCAACACCCACCTATTAGTGAGAACATGCTGTGTTTGATTTTCTGTTCTTGTGTCAGTTTGCTGAGAACGATGGTTTCCATATTCATCCATGTCCCTACAAAGGACACAAACTCATAGATTTTTATGGCTGCATAGTATTCCATGGTGTATATGTGCCACATGTTCCTTGTCCAGTCTATCGTTGATGGGCATTTGGGTTGGTTCCAAGTCTTTGCTATTGTAAACAGTGCCATGCTGCAATGAACATATGTGTGCATATGTCTTTATAATAGAACGATTTATAATCCTTTGGGTATATACCCAGTAATAGGATTGCTGGGTCAAATGGTATTTCTAGTTCTATATCCTTGAGGAATCACCACACTGTCTTCCACAATGGTTGAACTAACTTACATTCCCACCAACAGTGCAAAAGTGTTCCTATTTCTCCACATCCTCTCCAGCATCTGTTGTCTCCAGACTTTTTGATGATTGCCATGCTAACTGGCACGAAATGGTATCTCAATGTGGTTTTGATTTGCATTTCTCTAATGACCAGTGATGATGAGCATTTTTTCATATGTTTGTTGACCTCATATATGTCTTCTTTTGAAAAGTGTCTGTTCATATCCTTTGCTCACTTTTGAATGGGTTTTTTTTTTCTCATAAATCTTTGTAGATTCTGGATATTAGCCCTTTGTCAGATGGATAGATTGCAAAATTTTTTCCCATTCTGTTGGTTGCCGGTTCACTCTAATGATTGTTTCTTTTGCTGTGCAGAAGCTCTAGAGTTTAATTAGATGCCATTTGTCTATTTTGGCTTTTGTTGTCAATGCTTTTGGTGTTTTAGTTATGAAGTCCTTGCCTATGCCTATGTCCTGAATGGTTTTGCCTAGGTTTTCTTCTAGGGTTTTTATGGTGTTAGGTCTTAGGTTCATGTCTTTAATCTATCTGGAGTTAATTTTAGTGTAAGGTATCAGGAAGGAGTCCAGTTTTTATCTGATAAGGTATGAAAGCAGAACACCAATCCTCATTTGCAAAAAATTACTATAACTGAAACCTTTCATTAATTTTTTATGAGATTAAAGAACACACATTCAAATGTATTTGTTTGGTGTTCCATCATTTTAAATAGTTATATTTAATATAGCGATAGTATAGTAGATTGTATTTGAATGTATTCTATGGTAACTCCAATAGAGGATAACAATAATTTAACTCAAATAATTGAAAAAGAGATTGAATTAAAGGACAGGATGAGATAGTTTAGAAATAATGCTTAGGATGGATTTGTTGAGTTAATAAAAATGTCTACTTAATATATCTATTGATTTAGTTGTTTACACAAAGAAAAAGATAAGTAAAAATTCAGTTTAAACTTCATTGTAGTAAAGTTTAATATTAAATGCAATAATAGTTTATATTTACATAATTATGTTCTTCATTAGTTTTAGTTATGGTTACAAGTCAGAGAAAATGATATAAACTCTCATTAACCATGATAAGAAACTTGTACATATAAAACAGGCCTTTAACATTTTTCTTGAGTATCTGTCAATTGATTCAGTGAAAAAAATTTATGACTTCTTAATTTAATATAATTATTTTCCAAAGCTTTCTAATAGACAAGCCATCTATTCCTTTAATTATTTAAACACATTATCAGGAGTGTAAATAAACATCTTTACTAAATTTTAGTAACATTAAATTGGTTTTTTTAATTACTACAGTGACATTTAAAATCTGAAAATAATAACAGTTTATCTTTTAGGTTGATGTTTGACCAACCGTTTATTCTTTCTTTTACCCATTCATGCAGAAATATTTATATACACCTACTATGTGACGGAACTCTCCTGGATGTTGGGGATTTAGCCAAATACGAAAAGAAAAAGACAAACAAAAAACAAGACAGACAGGATACTTTTTTTTTTAGAGAGAGAAGCCATAAATAAGCCAATAGCTAAATACACAATTTTAACTTCAGATCAGATAATTATTTTGAGCAGAAGAAAGATACATGCAAGTATAAATGATTAGATTTGATCATCATGTAAATTCCTCTGCAGATGTGACAGTGCCTCATAGCCCTGCACCAAGTGAGGGAGAACACTTTGAGAATAAAGTGTGAGTCCCAGAGATAAAAAGCCAGTTAGACATTTTTAAGGAAAAAAAAGACAGGAAAATGAACTTGACCATAGTTTACAAGGGAGGGGTGTATACAAGACAATCATAGTGACAGAATTCGGAACAGATAAAGTCTTAAGGCAAGGGTAAGAATTTTAAAATAGTTTCCCCAATAAGATGGAAACCACTGTAGAAATTGAGCATGGTTAACTTATAATCTGAATTGCATTTTTAAAAGAGTACTCTGAGGTCTCTGAAAATGTAAGTCCTATGAAAGTCTCAATGACGTGATTTATGTCAATTTGCTGACATGTTCACTGTCACTTTTAAAGCCACTGTGCAGGGGTAAGATCCATCCATCATCCACTGCTTTTCCACAAACAGACAGTCAGATGCAGGAGTTGCAGTCCCTTTGATAGCTAGGTGTGCAATAAGAGTCTCTGCAAGAAATACTCCATGTCACCCTTTGGGTGATTTTCTAACATGCACTCAACAGTCTGAACTTCCTTTAGGTGGAAGGTTTTTATGCTTGCATCTAACCTGCTTGAACAGAGGGCTCTGAACCCATGTCAGCTCTGACCAGCCCCACTGAATTTCTGTCTCCATCCAACTCTATTAGAATCAGATGACCTATCTGCCTTGTTCCTGGCATCCCCATTGTCTCTCAAAGGGGTAGGGTTACAACACAGCAATGCAGAGGAATTAATGCTGTTTGGGGTGAATTTTTACTAAAAAGTAATCGGAAAAGTAAAGGAATCTGTGGATATATTACTTTATATTATTTTACCATCTTTTCCTCTAATAGGCAAGAAATAGGAACTTCATATGGTCTGCTCCAACGAGAGCAATAAGTGAGTGAAAAATCCCATTTTTCTGGTCATTTACAATTTTGATCTAGGCTGTAGCCAGGACCCTTGAAATTTTCTTCTCTTCTACCTGATCTAAATTTATTTGCCCCCTCCTTCTTTCTTCTCTTGAGTTATATCATAAAATAAATTGTTAACACATCAGATTAAAAAATCTGTAATAATAATTAATTGCAGTGATGACCACAGGAAAATTAAAGCCTCAAGATACAATTCTGAGGTTGAAGAGTCTCCCCATCTGGGAGAATGGGGGCATTGGGACCTTGTTTCTTGTGGTTTGTGCTTTCATACGTGCCTACTGGGGAGGATGTGAAGGCAAAAACCACTGGAACAATGATAATGATAATGATGGAGTATGTGACATAGTTGTTTTCAACAGAATAGACAAGCTTGTTACAAATAAAAATAAAAGCTCAGACAGCTACAAGACAACTTGTACTTTAAAGGATAGAAAGCCAGAAAAATCTCCATAGTAGCTTTAAAAGATACTAAAGTTGTAGGAAAAACTACTGAAAGGCAGCTTTGAAATAGGAACTTTGGGGAGAGTGAAACTGCAGACAAGATTAATTGCAGCCAAATCAAATATCTTGATGGCCATTTGTACGTCTTTTTTTTTTTGGAAAAAAAAAATCTATTCAAATCGTTTACTCATTTTTCAATTTTTGAGGGTTTTTTTTCCCTTTTTGCTATTCAGGTCTTTGAACTTATATATTCTGCTTATTAATTCATTTTCAGATGTAGCAAATATTGTCTCCCATTCTCTGGATTGTTTCTTAACTTTGTTGATTGTTTCCTTTGCTGTGCAAAAGCTTTTTAGCTTGATGTGATCTCATTTGTCTATTTTTGCTTTGGTTA
>CAUYLG010023292.1:0-95546 GCA_963573385.1 Cacajao melanocephalus | reverse complement strand
CAGGCGTAGTGGGTCACGCCTGTAATCCCAGCACTTTGGGAGGCCGAGGTGGGTGGATCACAAGGTCAGGAGTTCAAGATCAGCGTGGCCAACATGGTGAAACTCCATCTCTACTAAAAATACAAAAAATTAGCCAGGCGTCATGGTGTGCATTTGTAATCCCAGCTACTCAGGAGGCTGAGGCAAGAGAATCACTTGAACCTGGGAGGCAGAGGTTGCAGTGAGCCAAGATCGTGCCACTGCACTCCAGCCTGGGCGACAGAGCAAGACTTCATCTCAAAAACAAAACAAAATAAAACAACAACAACAAAAAACCCACCAGCCCAGGTAAGATGTGTCAGAAGCCAACACCTTCAAAAGACACACTCACTTTTGGAATGGGCTGTTGGAGGGTGGCAGGAAGACCTTGGCCATGTCCTCTAAGTGGCCGGGGCCTTTCTCACTGAGGATGGGTGGCTCAGGAGGACAAGAAAGCCCTGGACATCGCTTTAAAAGGTCTTGCTGATGATACACTCTCCATGACTTCCTTTCCAGACTCATCTCCTGCCCTACTCTCACTCCTGCAAGGATGATGGGCACTTCTCCTTCCCTCAGACTTCTTAAGCTCATGCCAGGCCAGGTGTGGTGGCTCGCTCCTATAATCCCATCACTTGAGGAGGCTGAGGCAGGAGGATCACTTGAGGCCTGGAGTTCGAGACTAGCCGGGGCTGTCTCTACCAAATAAATAAATAAATCAGTAATAAAAAATAAATTAAAGCTAGAAGTGGTGGCTCACACCTGTAATCCTAGCATTTTGAGAGGCCGAGGCGGGTAGATTGCCTGAGTTCAGGAGTTTGACACCACCCTGGGTAACATGGAGAAACCCTGTCTCTACTAAAATACAAAAAAAATTAGCTGGGCATGGTGGTGGCCACCTGTAGTCCCAGCTACTTGGGAGACTGAGGTATGAGAATTGAGAGTCGGAGGCTGTAGTAAATCAAGATTGTGCCACTGTACTCTAGCCTAGGTGACTGAGTGACACTCTGTCTCATACATAAATAAATAAGCTGGGGCCAGGCGTAGTGGCGAACGCCTATAATCCCAGCACTTTGGGAGGCCAAGGCAGGTGGATCACAAGGTCAAAAGATCAACACTAGCCTGGCCAACATGGTGAAACCCAGTCTCTACTAAAAATACAAAAAATTAGCTGGGCATGGTGGCAGGCGCCTGAAAGGACAGAAAGGGGTTCCTCCATGAAGCAGAAAGGAAAATGCCAACGTTGGCCGGACGTGGTGACTCACGCCTGTAACCTCAGCACTTTGGGAGACTGACGTGGGCAGATCACCTGGGTCAGGAGTTCAAGACCAGCCTGGCCAACATGGCGAAACCCAGTCTCTACTAAAAATACAAATATTAGCTGGGTGTGGTGGCGGGTGCCTGTAATCCCCCCTACTTGGGAGGCTAAGGCAGGAGAATCACTTGAACCCAGGAGATGGAGGCTGCAGTGAGCCAAGATTGCGACACCTAGCCAAGACTGTCTAAGAGAACAAGCTCCAGCCTGGTAACAGAGCAAGACTCAGTCCAAAAAACAAAAAACAAAAAGAAGAATCTTGTGTCTGGCTGACCCTGGGCAAGTTCCTGAACTTCCCTTTCCTGGTCTATAAAATGACTACCTACCCAGGTCGCTGCAGGGAGGCGCCTGGCAATGATAAGACAGTGCACAGCCCACCTTCCCCTGTCTGATTGAGGAGTCACTCCTGAGAAAGGGCAAAAGTGGAAGCCAGTGCTCTCTCCTGTTTGAGCTGGGCCCCTCCTGTGCCACCTCCTCTTCATAATAAAAACTGCTTCACCCTCAGTGTTTCCTCCGGGCCAGGGACAGTGCTGAAGTGAACACTTCATGAACTTTCATTCAATCCTCAACTCAATGAAAATGACCTATTACCCCCATTTTTTCCAGGTGAAGAAATGAGGCACAGAGAAGGACTTGCCCGCCATCATTCATGGCGGGCAGAGCCAGGACGTGAAACTAGGCATTCTGGCTCCAGAGTCCGCATTTTTAACTCAACACAATACTCAGCAATGGCTGAGTCTACACCCTATCTCCTCCTGGGGCCCACAGAATGGAAATAAATGTCTCAACTCAAAGACCAACTTCTCCCCTTCTTTCTTTATCTATAATGAAAATGGCAATAACAAATGGCAGAGCTGGGGTTCATACCCTGTCTGCCTTTTGCCAAAACCTAAACTCTCAACCCCAAGCAACACTGCTTCTCTGCAGTGAAACTATATTAATGCTGATCTCATGAACTCAGCCAATAATACAGTTTTATGATCACTGAGACAGAGGTGGGGCTGAGCTCACCACTTTTCCGAGGACAGGTATAAAGTAAACAGGATTTCATGAGGAACATCAACACTTGCCGAAGAGAACAAGCTTGCAACAACACTCTTGAGCAACCTCTGGGGCTTCCACCGGGCTTCTGCGTTGGATGAAGCATCAGCCTCTCCCGGCCACAGCCCCAGGGCCCTGACCATCCCGGAGGCTCCGCGGCCGCCTGCGCCTCCTAGTGGCGCATCTTGGAACTTCCCGGCTACACGCCCTGGTGAAATGCAGCTTCCTAGAGAACTGGGTGAGAGCCGTGAGATCTTTGCAGGTCTCACGAGAACCCCTTTTTCTGGGGAGTTGCTCCAGCTCCCTTGGGGCTCCTGGAGCAGTGTCCACCTTGGGCAAGCAACCACAGCTAACAATGACAGGCTCTTCCTACTGCCAGGCACAGCACAAAGCCCCTTAAAGGGCATCACCTCATTGAACCCTGTGCACTTGGGGGCAAGCCAGGTCGCTGCTACTATAATGACCACATTTGACAGGTGTGATGGTCAGGTGGTACACATCGACCTGGCTAGCTACCGTCCTCAGTTATGCAATCACACGAATCTAGGTGTTTCTAGGAAACCTTTTTTTTTTTCTATTTTGAGACAGTCTTGCTCTGTCGCCCAGGCTGGAGTGCAATGACATGATCTCGGCTCACTGCAACCTCCGCCTCCCAGGTTCAAGTGATTCTCCCTGCTTCAGCCACTGGTTGCTGGGATTACAAGGCGCCTGCCACCATGCCTGGCTAATTTTTTGTATTTTTAGTAGAGATGGAGTTTCGCCATGTTGGCCAGGCTGGTCTCGAACTCCTGACCTCAGGTGAGCCACCCGCCTCGGCCTTCCAAAGTGCTGGGATTACAGGCGTGAGCCACTGCACCCCGCCGGGAACATATTTTTATAGTTATTAAAGACCATGACCGGTTGACTTTAAGGGAAATTATCTAAAACACTCTGGGTGGGCCTGAGTCAACAGCTGAAAGGCCTTCAGCAGGGTGGTGGTTTCCCTGAAGACATTTCACTTGTGGACAGCAGCTCCAGCCTGGGCCTGGGCGTGCAGCCCGCCCCCTTTTATGGCCTGCCCTATGGATTTCAGACTCACCTAGCCAGCCCCCACAATTGTGTAAGCTAGTTCCTTGCACTACATCGCTTGATATATACCTCCCACTTGTTCTGTTCCTCTAGTTGAACCCTGGCTGATAGAACAGAACAGGTGAGATAACCTGTTCTCAGAGGCGAAGGGATTTGCCCAAGGTCACATGACTGGCAAGTTCTGGGCCTGAGAGTGGGGCGCCAGGCAACGTGATGCGGGTGCTTCCCAGCTCCCACTCAAACTCTCCCTCAAGGCCCACACCCAATCATCAGAGTCTGTCCAACACCCGCAGCGCCTTGCCCCCTCCACTGCTGCCCCCAACCTATCTCACCTGGCTAGCTGCCCCCTGCGACCCTGCACATCATATCCCATCCTGCCTAGTCAATCCCGATCATTCTGTGATCAAAGCCAGATCCTGTCCCTGCCTCTACTTAGAACCCTTCAGTGAATCTTTATCTCACTCAGTGAAAGTCAAAGTCCTTAGAATGTGCTGCAAGGCCCTACGTGGTGCTGCTTCACCCTACTCCCTCCCCACCCCCAGCTACATCTCTGCTCTCACCTCCTTCCACTTTACCCTCCACTATTCTTCACCTCAGCCACAGGCCTCCCTACTGTGCCCTGAGCAGCTGGCGCACACCCTCACCCCAGGGCCTTTGCATTTGCCATGCCCTTGGCCGGGACTGCTCTCCCCCAGGTAACCACGTTGCTCCCTCACTTCCCTCCTAATAGTACATTCTCCTTTATAGCTCATCACCCACGGCAGACTGCAAACTTCTCTAGGGTAGAAAGACACCCCAGCCGGGAACATATTTTTATAGTTATTAAAGACCATGACCAATTGACTTTAAGGGAAATGATCTAAAACACTCTGGGTGGGGCCGAGTCAACAGCTGAAAGGCCTTCAGCAGGGTGGAGGTTTCCCTGAAGACATTTCACCTGTGGACCTACAGCTGCAGCACCTTGCACAGCGCCTAGCATACAACTGATGCTCAGTGAGGCCAGTCTCCCAACAAGCCACACTTACTCCTACCCCTCTACCTTTGTGCATGTGCTCTCTCTGGATTACCGAAGCCTCCCGCTCTCTGCTCCCAAACCAGAAAAATGTCTCCTCTTTCCAGATAATCATCCCCAATTTGAAGCCACAATGACCTTTCTTTCCTGACCCTAGACAAGGTTCACTCATTCATAGATGCTTTCTTCCACTCATCTACCCATTCGAAAAGTACCAGTGGACCCTGATACTGATGCAAGCCCTGCAGCCGAGGTCTCTGCTCTCGAGGTGGTGGGAGACAGAAGCAGCAAACACACGGGACCACTGGAGTGTGGGAAGTGATCAGGAGGGAAGAAGAGGGGCGATCTGCGGGGGCGATGGACAGTGGAGGATCAGGCAGCTTTGCCAACAAGGTGACAATTTTAAGCAGAAATCTTAAGATGGAGCCAGCCATGTGAAAGATCAGGGAAGAACATTCCAGGCAAGAGGGAAAAGCAAGTACAAAGGCCACGAAGAAGAATGTGTTTGATACGTTTAAGGAGCGGAAGGTGACTGGTGTGGCTGAGCAGAGTGTGCTGGGTGGGGCGAGAGGGGTAAAGCCCAGGTCAAGAAGGCAGCCAGGGGCCAAGTCACACAAGCTCTGTGAGCAGGGTAGGGAATTAGCTCTGGGTGGGATGGAGAGTCCCTGAGGGGAATTTAGGCAGGAAAGTGTTATTTTCTTTCTTTCTTTATTTCCCTTCTTCCTTTCCTCCCTCCCTCCCTCATTCCTATTTAGAGATAGGGTTTCTCTCTGTTGCCCAGGCTGTAGTGCAGTGGCATGAGCATGCCTCATTGCAACCTCAAACTCCTCACCTGCCTAGCTGCCCCCTGCTAGCAATTCTTCCACCTCAGCCACTTGAGTAGCTGGGACTACAGGCCTGTCCCACCACACTCGGCTAATTTTTTATTTTTGGTAGAGACAGGACCTTGCTTTGTTGTCCAGGCTGGTCTCAAACTCCTAGGCTCAAGTGATCCTCTTGCCTTGGCCTCCCAAATTGCTGGGATTACAGGCGTGAGTCACTGCACCCGGCTGATCCATATTTTTAAAGAGCTCACTCTAGCTGTGGTGTGGAGAATGTCAGATAGAGGGCTAATAGAGAAGCAGTGAGACCAGGTAGGAAGGTAGGGTCTTCCTGGAGAGATGAAGGGGGCTTCTAACATGTATGATGATGAAGGTGAGGAGATGGCGGCTCTGCAGCTCAAGCTGGCAGGTAAAAGAAAGGGAAGAGTCAAGAATGACTTCTCGGCCAGGCGCAGAGGCTCACATCTGTCATCCCAGCACTTTGGGAGGCCGAGGCGGGTGGATCACTTGAGGTCAGGAGTTCGAGACCAGCCTGGCCAACATGGTGAAACCCTGTTTCTACTAAAACTGCAAAACTTAGCCCGTGTGGTGGCGGATGCCTATAATCCCAGCTACTTGGAGGCTGAGGCAGGAGAACCACTTGAGCCTGGGAGGTGGAGGTTGCAGTGAGCTGACGTTGCGCCACTGCACTCCAGTCCAGGCAAAAGAGGATAATCTATCTCAAGAAAAAAAAAAGAGTGACTTCTCGATGTTGGGCTTGAACAATACAGTCACAGTGTCAGTTCCTGAGATGGGGAAAATGCTGGAAGTAGTAGGTTCAATGGAGGGAAGAAAGATGAAGATAAATTTGAGGCCAAACTCTCCTTCAGTTTTCAAGTTCACCAGCCCCGCTTCCTCCAGAAAGTTCCTGAGAACTTTCTTCTTCTGTTGACTCCACCTTCCCTAAGCCTTGCCTCAAGTCTAGGATCTGTGCTCAGAAAAAGATTTACAGTGAACCCCAGAATGGCATCCATTTCCTCTGTGTAAATGTCCCTGGCTGGAGTGACCCTGGGAAGCTCCGTGAGGTTCGATATAGAGCAGGGCGGAGCCCTCAACAGACTCCAATCCTCACTTTGTCAGGGGCTGTGTGTGGGCAGTCACCCCATCCGAGCCTCAGGTTCTCATTTGCAAAATGGGAATCCTATTACCCCTTATGTACTGTGGCTCTGATCAGCAAATGAGGAAACGTGTAAATTTCCTAGCACATAGTAGATGCTCATTCAATAACAGCATCTAGCACTTCCAGGGGAACTTTCTAGGTGGCAGGCAGCGTTCTAAGCATGCTTACATATATTAGTTTATTTAATCTTTGTTGTAACCGTATGAGGTATGTATTAGTCAGGGTTCTCCAGAGAAATAGAACCTACAGGAGCTGCATAGAGAGCTTGAAGAGAGAGGGAGATTTATTTTAGGAATTGGCTCATATGATTGTGGAGGTTTGACAGTCCAAAATGTAAGACTGGGGGAAGAGCCGCAGCTGAGTCCAAAGCTGGCTACTGGCAGAACTCCTCCTTGCTGAGGGCGGGTGTGTGTGTCAGTCTTCGTTCTATTAAGAGGTCTTCAACCAATTGGATGAGGCCAGACTGCATTATGGAGGCTAATCTGCTTTACTCAAAATCCACTGATTTATTTAAATGTGAATCTCATCTAGAAAACACCATTGCAGAAACATTTAGAATAATCCTTGACCAACTATCTGGGCACTGTGGCCCAGCCAGGTTGACGCATAATAAACCATCACAAAGTGGGTAGGTATGAATGTTATCCCAAATGTACAGAAGAGGTAATGGGAACAGAGAGGCTAAGAAATCTACCCAAGGTCACAGAGGAGAGAAGCCAGACTCTCAGCTCCTGCTGTCTGGCTCCAGAGCTGGCATTTTCAACCACGACACTAAGTGGCCATTATCATAAGCACACCAATGTAAATTAAATTTCTCCATCCATCCTTTTCCTGGCCTGAGAGTGGAAGGCAGAGAAACTGGGGGTTGGCTTTCCCTGGGGAAGGCAGCCTGGGTGTGGCCCTACATTTTTTAGGAAGCAGCCCAGAAGCTGAGCCTCAGAGACTATGGCAGGGGACCCAAGAGGTTATTTGGTCCAGCTCTTGCCTTTATAGGGGGAAACTGAGGCCCAGCATAGAGAAGGAATTTGCCCAAGGTCACGTAGGGAGAAAAGTGGCAATGGAGCCAGGACTAGGTCCCAGGCCTTCAGAAAGTGCTGCTGCTGCGGAGAACTGACACATGCATAGTTATTAGGTGCCAGGACTATTCCACACTAACATACTTAATCCTCTTGTGTGAGGTAGATACATTAGCATCTTTGTTTTAAAGAAAATGAGGAAACTGAGGCACAGAGAGGGTATGATACTGGCCTAAGGTCACACAGAGCCAGAATTTGAGCCCAGGTTCAACCAGGACATTACGCCTCTGAGGCCCTGGGCAAGCTTCTTGTGCGGGTGGTGACAGAGGACAATCCCCGTTTTGCCCCTCCTTCCATTCTCCCACCTGAGGCCTGTGTGGAGTGAGAGTGGAGGAGCGCTATTCCCCAGCCTTGCCCGGACATGCACAGAAATGCCCTTCTGCACCAGTGGGTGAGCATGACTGAGACACCTCACACCAGGTGACAGGCAAGTGCACACACACAGTTTGGGACGTGCACAGCTAGACACGACCCAAACTGGTACACAAATACGAACACAGACTCCAACCCATAACCAGATAGATCTCAACTACACACACACACACAACCTATGTACCCAAACGAGTCAACACACCCTCACAGCACACAGCTATCATGACTCACACATGTACACAGAACCCCCACAGGCACACACGCCCCCAACACATAAACCAAGACAACTTTCCTGGTCCCAACATGCACGTGAGCAAGCACTTGTACACACAGAAACATACATATCCTACAATTACATCTATGCCACTCCACACCCATCCACCACACAGCGGCACGCCCCTCAACCTATCCACAGACCAGTGCACCTGGGTACAGGAGCCATTCAAGGAGCCACGTGTTACTACCTACATCCCCAAGGGCCAGACCCCAGGATGGATGTCCAGGTACCACCACCCCATCAATGTGGCCAATCCATTTGGTGGCACCGATCACTGCAGCAGTATGTCCCTACCCCCACTTCAGCACACACACAGCCCTAATTCCTAGGGACCACTCTCCCCCAGTTAACTACAGCCCACTCACATCCAGGCGTTTGCCATTTGGGGAGCCCATCCTCCCCCTTCCAGAGATAACCTGATCTACCCTCATCCCACAGCAGGCAGCTCCGAGGGGTGGCCTGCCTCTCTCCCTGCCTCAACCCCCTTCCAAACTCCCGGCGGGCCCTGGCACCTGTCAGGTCAACGCGGGGGTGCTGGGGAGGGTCGGGCCTCAGCTGTCAA
Source organism: Cacajao melanocephalus (assembly GCA_963573385.1). NCBI lineage: Eukaryota > Metazoa > Chordata > Mammalia > Primates > Pitheciidae > Cacajao > Cacajao melanocephalus. Next base: position 86,828 of record CAUYLG010023292.1, on the reverse strand, counting down.
AACGCAGAGCCCCCACCTCCGCAGGGAGAACACGCTCAGAGTTGGGGGAGGGAGGAAGGTCCGTGGTGCAGGCACTAAAAACTCAAGTGACTCAAGGATGACCCCTTTTCAGTCCTGGATCTCAATCTCACCTTCTCGCAGGGAAGCCCCGCGTCTCTATTAACCCTTCCATCACCGCAGCACCGCGGGAGGGACTGGAGAAGTCACAGCACTGCGCAGCAGTGGCCGCCGCAGCCCGGGGGCGAAGGACCCGGCTGCCCACGGTGCGGGGGCTTAGGCCCTTCCCGAGCCACCCACGCACTCCCCATGCACCCACCTCCACTCCCACTGGAAACAGCGAGGTAGCGGGAGCCCGAGCGACTCGGTGAGAGGAGAACGAGCGTTCTAGGACTAGAGGTCTCAGGGTGCATGCACTGGGGAGGAGCAAGTGAAGTGAGTACCCCGGCCCCGCAGGACCCCTGAGCTGGCGCGAACCCCCCACCCCCACCCCCCCGCCCCCAGGAAGTCCTCCGCAGGATTGGAGGGGCGCGTGCACGGAGCGGGAAGGAAGGCTGAAGGGAAAAGGCCCGGAGGCTCCCTTACCTGATTTCCTCTTGGAACTGCCATAGTCCCTGAAAAAGAAGCAACAACAGATAGACATGGTTAGGAGCGGGCGCCGGCGCGCGGCTGCGGCTGCGGGGACGCCCTCGGGCTGGCTGCGGTCGGTCCCCGGTGCCACTGCTCATGTGATGCCCACGGCCGGCGAGCCGCGCGCTCCGCAGCCGCACGCACTGCGCGCCGCGCCGCGCCGCGCCCGCTCGCCCGGCCGTCCGCGGGCCCCCAGCCAGCCCGGCCCCCGGGCGCGATTCGCTCGCCTCGCCCCGCCCCGCCCCAGCCCGCCCAGCTAACGGGGGCTCACCTTCCCTAAGCCTCGGCGGGGCCGGGGAGGGCGAGGCAGGTTCTTTGCACTTCCCAACTGGGAAACTGAGGGTCCGGAGGGCGCTCACCGGAACCCGGGCCCTACCGGCGCTGGGAGCCCGCTCACCCCGCCCCAGGAACGCTTCACCTCCCTGTTCTTTGCATGGTTCGCCCTAGCAATGCAAAGAATTGGGAGGTGAACCCGGCCCACTCAGAGGTGACTGAAATGTCACCTCTCAACGTGTCTTCCTCCACACCACCCTCCAGGTAACCCCAGATTTGTGTGACCCTTTGATTAAAGTCTAACCCCTGTCCCAGACCCGAGACTTGCTGCGGGCCACTGTGGCTGCTTCCTCTCACTGCCCGACCCGAGACTGGCAGCGGCCATGGATAAGACCCTTCTCAGGCTATGGCTGGGGAGTCCCGATGGGGCGTGGGAAGTCGGGGGACAGAGGATCCTGCAAAGTTAACTGGGAGGCCAGGAACGGTAGGAACGGAAGTTGAGCTTCCGAGGAAGTGAGCACTGGCTTCAAATGCTGTCAGAGACAGTAACTGCTGTAACCTCAAGCACTGAACCCTCCCAGCCTCCGTTCACCTGCCCTGCCCTCTAGCAAAGAGTTAAGCCAGACTCAAGGATGGGCAGATTTCGCAAATCAGGCCTTTGCTCCTGCCTTCCTTATCTCCGCGCCCTCCCCCCACCCCTCCGCAACCCCGCGCCCTCCATTCACGATCCTTAGGTACTGGGAAAGGTGAGCTGGCTCCCTTAACCTCAGCCTCACGTGCCCCTAAAGGCTGAAAGTTCTGTTTAGTGCTCGGGGAACAGCAGAGGGGCTGGCTGGGGCTCTCTCTGGAGTCTGAAGGAAATGCCTTCCATTTTCCCCAGGGGCCAAAGAAAATGCCAATTGCTGCCCATCTTTGGTCGAAGCCAGCTAGCCCGCTGGTCTGCCACTGGAAAGGTGGGGGCGGGGGTGTGGTGGAGGGGGGTTCTCTTGGAGGAAGAGGCAGCAGGCTCCCAGGGAAGGGAGCAGAGTCAGCCTCATGGAGGCTCCCCAAGATTCCCATCCAGGAGCTCTAGGGGTAGCCTCCAACATAGGGAGTGTTTATTCAGCTCCCAGGTGATCTGCCTGCACAGCAGAGAGTGGGGAGCTCCCCCGCTCCTAGGCATCTGCCTTTCCCAAAACTTGGACTCAAAAGCCACTTAATCAGAATGCTGGGGGCAAGATTCAGGAATCTGCCTTTCTGACATCTCCCCTTCCTTGTTTGAGAACCCCCTTGGTATTCCATGTCCCCTTCGATCCTCTCATCCACACTAAGAGGAAGGTCCTATCATCCCCATTTTATAGATTAGGAAACAGCCATTGTCCAAGGCTGCCCAATCTGGGGAAGGGCTGTGGTTTATAAACTCATGGAAGGAATAAAAACTGCAGCGTGGATGGGGTGGAGGAGAATCCGTGGAAATTGTTGCCTTGGAAAGGAGCTACTAGGTGGGAGAGTAGCTGGGCATGGTGGCTCACACCTGCAATCCCAGCACTTTGGGAGGCCAAGGCGGGTGGATCGTGAGGTCAGGAGATCGAGACCAGCCTGGCCAACATGGTGAAACCCTATCTCTACTAAAAATACAAAAATTAGCTGGGCGTGGTGCCTGCCTATAATCCCAGCTACTTCGGAGGCTGAGGCACGAGAACAGCTTGAACCCAAGAAGCAGAGGTTGCAGTGAGCCAAGATGGCACCATTGCACAATGAGACTCGGTCTCAAAAAAAAAAAAGCAAAAAAAACAAAGAAAGGTGGGAGAGTTTCCATTTGCCCCCTCCCCTGGCTCCCACCAGTCAGTCCAGGGAAGGCCTTAACAAGGGCACGCTTGCCTCCCTTGTAGAAGGGAGACTGGGCAGACTGTGTCCTGGAGTGCCTAGCTGTGCCCCTCAAAAAGCTCAACTGTGCAGAGAATTCCAGAGAGCAGGTGGAGAGTATTAGATGGTAGCTGTGCCCTGCCCAGAAGACTTTCCACTCCCAAAGAGGAAATTAGTTTTTCAGGCCTTTTCACTGAGGGCTACTGGGGAAGAGCAGGGAGTGGAGGGCACTGAGGAGCTGCCCTCTGCTGTCCCACAATTTTCCTGCTGGTCCAGGCAGGAGAAGCCTGGGACCAATGGCCCACTGACCATCCCCCACACCCGGCTGCCAGGCAGCGCATGCCTTCCTCCCGGGGATGGCGATCTTCTCCTTCTCCAGCTCTGAGCAGCTTCAGGCTACCCAGGCTGTTCCCATGAGACAGGGGAGCACAGCAAGACTCAGGAGTGACGCAGGACACAGTGGCTCATGCCTGTAATCCCAGCACTTTGGGAGGCTGAGGCAGGAGGATCATTTGAGCCTAGGAGTTCAAGACCAGCCTAGGTAACCTAGAGACCCTCATCTCTACCAAAAATAAAAAAAGTAGCTAGGCCTGGCAGCACGCACTTGTACTCCCAGCTACAAGGGAGGCTGAGGTGGGAAGACTGCTTGAAGCCCAGGAGGTCAAGGCTGCAGTGGGCTCTGACGGCACCACTGCAGTCCAGACTGGGTGACAGAGTCAGACTCCGTCTCAAAAAAAAAAAAGAGTGGGAAAGAAACAAAACTCACAAGCTTTGAGGGTCCCCTTTGCGCCAGGCCCTGCTTGGTGACTCTCAGCCTGCCATTTGATGGAATCACCTAGAAAGTGGTTAAAATTCAGATGGAGGGCCCCACCCCAACCTACTGCAAGATCTGCATCTCCAACAAGCTCCCCTGAGGAGTCTGAGGCTGCCTCAGTGTTGCATTATCTCTGTCAGGCTCCGGCCATCCCTGAGAAATCTCCTGGCCTGCTGGTCCTTCAGCCAGAGTACAGAGTCCCCCCTGGCAAGGAGTTCTGGGTCCCTCCCTGCAGCGGGAGTGGGCTCTCCTCTTGCAGGTGAGAAGAGCAAAGCCTAGAGAAGCCAGACAACTTGCTCAAGGCCACACAGTGAGTGGGTGAGGCCACGACTGGGGACCAGAAAACCCAGGCCTTGCTCTGAGACTCAAGACAAATGCCCAATCGGCACCCCCTCCTGGAGCAGTGGGCGCAGGAGTGGAAGCCAGAGCCCAGGGGCCTGATCAGCACATGGTGTTAATGGGGTGGAGGCTGAGGTCCTGGCAGTGGGGGTCGCCAGGCTGTGACTGAATGGTGGGAACGAAGAGGAATCCTGACTCCTTCTGGGTGTCTGGCCTCCCGCCCCAGCAGGCGCTGCCCTAATAGGAAACCTTTTGGAAGTTTCCGGTTGGGCATCCTTTAGCAAAACCATTTCATATTTTTAGCTGCTGAACAGGCTGATAAGCAGTTTAGGTATCCAGTGGCTGGGACTCCCCCATCCCTCACAAGAGGCAAAGGCAAAGGCAGGGATCCTCCTCCAAGCCACAACCACCTCCCACTGCCCTACAACCAGTCCGGACCTGGCAGGACAGCAGCGGCCCTGCGTTGGGGCTCAATTCCATAGCAACTCAAGAACCCCTCTCCTTCCCATGAGAGTCCCCTTCTCCAATCCACACCCCCTCCTTGCTCTAATTCTTGCCCTGAGCTGGTGCTGACAGCCCCCACCCTGCCGGCGACTCCACTCCTGGTAGGTCACAGTCTAGCCTGCTTCCGACTTGCTGCTGAATCACTATCCCAGGGAGCCACAGGAAGAAGGAGGGGTGGGGGGGCGGGGAAGGGCGGGGCTCGCATCTCCCTCTAGCGTTGCCAGAGGCTAATGTAATTGAAAAGGCCTCCCAGGCTGTGTCCTGAAACAGCTCCCTCGTATCAGACCACTCAGCCGCCATTCACTCTCTGCAGCTGGTCCAGGGGTGACTCAGACCACAGGTACAGTGACCCACTGTCCTAGGAAAACAGGGACATGGGACTTTCAGGGCTCAAACTGAACAACTGGGATGGGTGATCTCCTGCGGTCCACAGGAATGGCCTGGCTAGGAAAGGGGTGGTGTTCCCTCATCCAGTACTCCATCGCTCCCCATCTAAACAAGGACTCCTGCTGCCTCCACTCCCACCCCACTCCATCCCCAGGTGCTGCAGTTCATCTCCCCATCCTAGGTGGTGCGGCCCCTCCCTGTAGGATGATGCAGTCTGTGTCTGGATGAGGCAGGTTCTGGAGATGGAGGCCTCCAGTTCAAATCCCTGTTGGCAGGGGTGGGGGGTGCCCTTGATCTACTTTCTTGGCCTCTTGAGCTTCTACTTCTCTAGCTGTAGAACGAGGACAATCGCAGCACCAAGCCCCCAGGGTCTGCGGAAGATGCAATGTACAGTATGCAGAACGGGCTTCACACAGAAACTGCTATAAATCGTCTTTGTCATTATTCTTTCACACCTGGGCCCATCAGACCCCCACCTCAGTTGCTATGCAGGTGGCAAAGGCCTGTTTAAACCTGGGCCCTGCAGCGCCCCCAAAATGAAAGGAGCTTTTCTCAAGGACCTCACCACGAGGCTGCAGGCAGCGCCAGGCAGGGGTGATTCCAGCCCCACTTTCAGAGTTTTGGGCTTTCACAAATGCCAAAACCACCACTGGTCTCTGCCTAGCGCTGAGCACCAGGAAGTGCGTCCATCCCTGACCCACAGGAATAGAATACACCTCTGGACCCATCTATTAGGACACATTTAACCTCCCAAGGAGTGGCCAACTCTCAGAGCCCCAAAACCAAGAGATGTAAAGGGCTTGCATTTTCATGCTAATGCAGACCCTAAAGGGTTTTTCTTTTTTCCTTTCATTGATCTTGGCCAGACACAATTCACAGGTGTTGTCCCCCTGTTTTGACACATGGCTCCCCACACTCTGCCTTCCCCTTGAAAACTCCCACGATTTAGTCTCTGGTGTTCTGAAGTAGGCAGAGCAGGTGTTCACCCATTTCATGGATGAGGAGATTGAGGTCTGAGGCTTCAGTGGCTGGCCCGAGCTCCTGAAGCTAAAGGGACAGTCCTGACCCACAGTGCTCCCGAGGGGCCGCGCTCAGGTCCACTAGGGATTGGGCCACAAGGAGAGGTCACACCAGCAGCGGGCAGCAGGCCCTCACTGGGGAGAGAAGGTGGCCATCCTGCCACTCAGGGTTCCCAGAGTGAGAGGTGAAGCCAGGAAGAGCCACTGAGGCACAGGAGAGAGAGGAGAGGAGGCTGGGCCTGGCGGGGCCAGCTCTGTGGAAGGGTGCTGAGTATCCACCAGGTGGAGTTCTGATGAATACAGCAGGGTCGTGCCCTCCACTGCCCACCCTGCCCCCCACCACTCTCCCTCCCATCGGCAGGTGGCTTGGCAGAGAAGGACACACGCCCGAACTTCCAGCCTGGTATTCTCCCCTCCTGTCTGGCTGACATTGGCTGCTGGACCCAGGAGCTTGTCTGTGGGGCCTATAGCCACTAGGAAGTGCTCAAGAGGCCAGCTGGGCTGCCAGACAGCTGACTTGGGGGTGACCTTGAGAGCCCAGCTGTCACTGAGGACATGGGCACTACCTAGAGTATGGGGGCTGGGGAAGACGCAACCTCGGCCAGGGGAGTGACGTGGGGCCCTCGAGACACATCATGATCTCGACTGCTGTTACTACCCTATAAGCACTTGCTAAGCTTCTGCTGTAGGCAATCTCGTTAAGGCCTGTGCAGGCAGGCAGGAGATGTATGTGACATAAGTCCAATGAGAAAGCTAACATTCTCAGACCATCCATGCTGAGAATGACAGGAGGGGTGACACTCAGTGCAGAGAAAGGAGAGGTCAAGGGGGCTCAGAACATCCCAGGTAGATTGTTGGAGAAGGAGGCCTTGAAGGACAAGGGGGTTTGGATCCATGGAGGGGGAAAGTTCTAGAAGCAGGAACAAGCAGCTCTGAACAGTTGCAGACTGGGCAGTGGGCAGTTAGTGGGTGGACAGGCCATGGAAGGCCAGGCTGGGCAGGGCTCTGATGTCTGGCTGTGAAATCTAGAAGTTTGCAGAATCGGGGAGTGATGCGGTCAGATCCGGGCTGGAGGAAAATTTTTGTTAAGAGGCGAGGTTGACAGCTGGTGGTTGGAGGATGTCAAAGTCCAGTGCAGACTCGGGTTCTGGGCCCAGCTCTGTCCCTCAGGGGTTGGTGGCACTGGACAAGCCACTTCAAACATAGTGCTTTTCAGGCAGTGACCCATTAGTGAGTTCTGGAATCAACGTACAGGTCCCAATGAGCATTTTAAAAAGAACAGACTAGAAATGATCAGTGAGTCACCCTGGGCAAGGCTGTTCTGTGGCACCTGAATCAGATGTCTGTCTGTGTATCGGGTTGCAGTGTGAAATTTCCTACTGTGGCAGGAAGGTTTGAAAAACACTGACAGATTCTCTGGGCCACAGATTCCCCAGTCCTAACGGGAGGCCACTCTGAGTGCCCTCACAGGACTATTGTGAGAAATTGAATTCTCCGTGAAACCACCACAGTGAGAAGGAGCATGTTCCAGAAACCAAGTGAGGCACGACTGAGTGAAGGGGCTGGGCGAAGGGGCTTTGGGTCACTGAGGGCTGGAGAGTTGGGGGATTTTTTTTCATCCCACTTAGCCCCTAGCTGGGTTTTTGTTCTGGCTTTTGAGAGCCTTTGCACAGAATGGTCTCCGGGGCAGTGACCTCCAGGCAAGACAGACAGAGGGGCCTGCAGGCCATTCTCTGCCCCTATTTGCTCCCTGATCTAAATCGTGGCACTGAGGGCCCTTCTGTTTAACAAGAATCCATCCTTTCTCTGCAGGGCCTGTGTTTTCCAGGGTTCTGAGAATGGACCCCATTGTGACCATGTGGCTTGTCCAGAGTGGCTGGAATTCCTGCCCTGGGTGAAAAAGCTGAATTCCTGCGGAGAGAAGGGGTCTCGGGCTCCCCAGGCTATGTCCCAGAGAGGCCACATGCTACAGACACCACAGACCCCAGAACCCCCCGGCATTTTGCTTGTCTCTTGAACATCCCAGGGGGTCTCTGCTGCTGCTCCGTCCATAGCGAAAGAACAAAGCACTGTCTGTCTGCCTCCTCTGACTTGTTCCACTATTCTGGGCAAAGGCCCGAAGCGTGTCTTCAGCCTCAGGACAGGCTTTACCATGTCCCGGCCTCAGAGCAGGCAATTAAATGGGTGGGTGGGTTAGAACTCTGGTTCAGCCACCTAGTGCTTTGTGATATAAACAAGTGATTTCACCTCTCTGTACCTTCGGTTGTAAAAGGGGGTTAAATAGTTGCTATCTTACAGAGCTGTTGTGGGGATTACATGGGATAATGTGCAAAGCTCTTGAATGGCATCTGGCCCATGGAAAGGACCCCCAGCCCAACAGCCTGGGTTCACAGGGGCTAGACTAAGAGTGGATGGTGCTGACTGTCACCTTCCCAGTATGGCCTGTGTGAGACCCTGGCTCTGTCACTTAGGGCACTGACACAGGACCATAATGACAGACAGGCCTGAGTTCCACCATGTGCATTCCAAGGAGTCCCACCTAGATGTGACACTGAGGAGCAGTCCATGGGAGCGGGAAGAGGCAGGGCTAGGGGAGGTGGGGAGGATGGCGGAAACACACAGCTGATTTCCTAGAGTGGGAAATGGAGCAGGGGATTGCCAGTTCAGCCCATTGCCATGGAGTGCTGGGAGCACCTCCTCACGCCACCTGAGATCCTGCTGCCTATGTTGCCAGACTACTCTTGGCTATAGGGGTTCCCTGGACTTCCATGGAACGGGGAGTGACAAAATGGGGTGATAGGGTTCAACAGTGAAGTCCCTGAGGCAAAGGTCAAGGAGGGTCTCCTATATTTAAAGACCTTCCCTGCATCTTTCCAAGTCCATACATCATCCATCTACCATCCATCCACCATCCACCAACCAACCATCCATCATCCATTTACCATCTATCCATCCACCATCCATCCATCTATCATCTAGCCATCCATCATCTATCCACCATCCATCCATCATCCATCCACCATCTAACCATCCATCTACCATCTATCCAGCTATCATCCATCCATCCATCCATCCATTATCCATCTACCATCCATCCAGCTATCATCCATCCATCCATCATCCATCATCCATCCACCATCCATCCACCATCCATCCATCATCCATACAGCCATCCAACATCTATCTACCATCCATCCATCATCCATCCACCATCCATCCATCCATCTATCCATCCAGTATCCATCCATCCACCATCCATACAGCAATCCAACATCCATCCACCATCCATCCATCCATCATCCATCCACCATCCATCCATCCACCATCCATCCATCATCCATACAGCCATCCAACATCTATCTACCATCCATCCATCATCCATCCATCCATCCACCATCCATCCATCCATCCACCATCCATCCATCCATCCATCCATCCACCATCCATCCATCCATCCAACATCTATCTACCATCCATCATCCATCCATCCATCCACCCATCCACCATTCATCCATCCACCATCCATCCATCCATCATCTATCCACCATCCATCATCTATCCACCATCCATCTATCCATCCACCATCCATCCACCATCCATATACCATCCATCCATCATCCATCTATCTATCCATCCATCCATCATCCATCCAGCCATCCATCATCCATCTACCATCCATCCATCATCCATCTATCATCCACCATCATCCATCCATCCATCCATCCATCCATCCATCATCCATCCATCCATCATCTATTCACCATCCATCTATCATCCATCTACCATCCATCCATCTATCCATCTACCATCCACCATCATCCATCCATCCATCCATCCATCCATCATCCATCCATCCATCATCTATCCACCATCCATCTATCATCCATCTACCATCCATCCATCTATCCATCTACCATCCATCCATCTACCATCCATCCATCTATCCATCTACCATCCATCCATCTACCATCCATCCACCATCCATCTATTATCCATCCATCCATCCATCATCCATCCACCATCCATCTATTATCCATCCATCCATCCATCATCCATCCATCCATCATCCATCTATCATCCATCCATCATGCATCTATCCATCCACCATTCATCCACCATCATCCATCCATCCATCATCTATCCACCATCCATCTATCATCTATCCACCATCCATCCACCATCCATCCACCATCCGTCCATCCATCATCTATCCATCCATCCATCTACCATCTATCATCCATCCATCCATCCACCATTCATCCACCATCATCCATCCATCATCCATCCAGCTAGCCATCCACCATCATCCATCCATCCAGCTATCCACCATCCATCCATCCATCATCCATCTACCATCTATCATCCAGCCATCTATCATCCATCCACCATCCATCCATCTATCATACAGCCATCTATCATCCATCCACCTAACATCCATCTACCATCCACCCCTCATCCATTCACCATCTATCCATCCATCCATTATCCACTATCTATCCACATCTCAACTGAAGGGTTGCTTAGACCCAGTCTTCTGTGTGAAGCAGGAGAGTGGCAGAAGACACACTGTCCTGCCCTCAAAGAGCTCACCATCTAGCTGGAGAGAGAAGGCAAACACCTATGAAAAGACAACATACAAGTTCCTTTGTGATCAGGTGCCCCAAAGCTTGGTCAAAGGAAATATTGTGTAGGAACTCCCAGGACAGGGAGATCAGAGTGGTCTGGGGTGGTCAGGGAGGGCTATGGTGGAAGACAGAGCACTGGAGCTAGCCCTTGAAAGATGAATATTTAGAAACAGCAGAAGCAGGAAGGAGATTTGGGGTGGAAGGGATGGTGTGAGCAAAGGTGGAGGGACAGGAACAGATGTGAGCCTGTGTGTGTGTGTGCACGCGTATGCGTGTGTGTGTGTGTGTGTGTGCATGCGTGCATGCTGGGAGCAGAGGGCAAGAAGGTTGTATGTCTTGGGGGAGCAGGACAGGCAGCTGGGGCTGGACTGAGCCCCAAAGGAAGCTGGCTCAGATTTTAGAAGGAAGTTGCTGAGAGCAACCCAGCAGCAGTAGTCCTAAAGAGATTTTCCCTGAAGGTGGCGGCACCACCTCTGAGCCTGAGGATCACATTCCTAGCTGCTTCTGGTTTTCCCTGTTCAGGCAGTGGGGTGGGGACTTGTTTCAGGGGAGCCAGAGGACTGCTTTGCCCCTCAAGCGACACCAGCCCCATCTGCAGAAGTGTGCCTGGTCTACGTGTCGGTGTGTGTGATACACAGGCAGATACCAGGGTCCCACTGCAGAGAACAGACCTCTTGGGTCGCTCCCCAGCCCTGGTCTGGTTTCGACCTGAGACTGGGAGCTTAGGCCAAGGGCTCCCTACTTCCCATGGAGGCCAAGGAGCCCACCCAAGGCCAGGCTGTGCTTGTTCCTGATTTGCTGCTGTGCGAAAGAGGACTCGGAGGGCCCCACACTTCTCCCTGTACACACCTAGTCCACCTGCACGGCCCTGGGAGGCCCGGTGATCTCCTCTCACAGTAAAGGAACCTGAACCTCCCAGACTTTCCTGGACGCCACGTGACAAACCCACAAGCACCAAGCACCCAGATGTCCCCAGCCCGACGGAGGCAGCTGCATTAGCCCCGTTTTACAGATGTGGCTCAGTCAGCTGAAGTCACTGGCCTGGTGTCACGCAGCTTGCAGTGGGAGGCAAGGCTGCAGACTGCGGCTGTCTGTGCTGCCACCACCACAGGCCCCCTCCTCTGCTATCTAGTGTTTCACAACTTGCAAGGCCTAGGGAGGGAGCACCTCCTCCAGAAAGCCCACTCTGATTTTAACCCCCAATGGCACCAAATGTTCTAATTCTGTCCCCAACACCCAGTGGTGCCCTCAAAGGAGCTGTCCAGTGTAATTCTCTGGGGTGATGGAAATGGTCTCTATCTGCCCTGTCCAGTATGGCGGCCACTGGCCACCGTGGCGCTGAGCGCTCAGTGAATTGTGGCCAGTATGACTCAAACGCTGAATTTTCCATTTTAATTAAGATTTAAAGAGCCACAGTGGCTACTGGCTACTTTATTGGACAGTACGGTCCAGACTCTGATATGGTATGGCCAGAAGGTTTGGCTCCCATGGTGCGTGTGTGTGTGTGTGTGTGTGCGCGTGTGTGTGTGCATAGCTGCCTAGGTTCAAATCCCTGCTCAGCCAGACAGATTATTTAGGGTCTCTGTCTTCATTTATAAAGTGCAGAGACTGAAAGGATCCATCTAATTGGATTGCTGGAGGATAAACTAGTTAATACACATAAAGTCCCCAGTGCACAGCCAGGCTCAGTCACAGGGAGTACATGCGCAGATCCTCCACCCACTGGGCCCTGCTGCCAGCAGTGGTTCACCCCGGAGAGGGGAGAGGCAGGGAAGAGCTGTGACCTGCAGGGGAAATGGCAGAACCACCTGGGACAGAGTGGGCTTGGCCAAAGGAGGGCACTGAGAGAGGGGGCCAGGAAGGTAGGGGTGGCGGCCGTAGGAGGAGCAGCAGCATGGGAAGAAGCAGGGACACTGGCCTGGCTGGCCTCAATGGGGTGGGCCAAGGCTTGGGGTGTCTGTGCAGAGATGAGGAAACCCAGGCTCTGCAGGGTAAAGCCACTTTGCTGAGACGACACTGGTGGCTGGTGGCTGGCAGCACTGGGGGTGGCACAGCTGCGGAATTCAAGCTCATCTGAATGACTGTTGCCACTTTCACATTTCCCCAGAGTCCCTTGCCGCTGCCAGGCTGATGGGTCTCCCCAGAGGCAACAGGAGTGACAGCTAAGCCTGGATCCCCCTTGCCGGTGGACCAAGAGGCTGACTTAATGAGGCTGTTCCACACAGGGCAGTGGCTGCCATGCTCTGCACAGCAGGCGCTCAAAACGCAGGACAAAGGGGCTCCTGGCCAAGGGCCTGTGTGCCCAGGGATGGCGTGGCTTCCGGGTCAGCCTGGACGCAGGGCGGCCTGGGGGCTTCCCCAGGGTCTGCCAGAGCATACACATAAAGAATGGGGTCGAGGAAGGAGTTCTGCAAGATGCCAACCCGGGGCCAGCCCCGCCTGTGGGGCCCAAGACCTGGGTTCCAGGCTTGGCTGACTGAGCAGACAGCATGACCTGGGTGATGGCAGCCCGCTCTGTGCCTTAGTTTCCCTGATTGGGCTTCTGCGAAGAGGCCTCCAGCTCCAGCCTCAGACAGGCCTGCGTCCTGCTTGCAGCAGGAGGGCCATCCAGGAACCCTAGGTAATACCTAGGTAACACCTCCATGCCCCCAGCCTCCTGTGGCTGCCTTCCTGTCAATCTTGAACGCTCCTGGGCCAGCTCAGCAGCAACTACAGTGAGGCCTTTCCTGCTGCTCACCAGCCTGCCCATTACAGATCCCAGCAGGCCTGCCCTGGGCTACAACCTCCATCCTCCACCAAGCAACCTCTCCTGTCCTTCTGTACCAAGAAGAAGCCCCGCCAAGGCCCTGAAGCAGGCCTGTGTCCTTAGACCCCAGAGTATGGTGGGAAACAGGGAGAGAGGAGGGTGGGTGTGGCCAGGCCTTGGTGAGAGTCATCACTGAGTAGCCCTCCCCGCCCTGAGTGAGCTCTTCTTTCCCAAAGGTGGGAGTGGCAGTGCTGCTACTATTATTATTAACACTATTATTGACAAGAGCACTACATTTGTCAAGCATTTACGTTATGCCAGGTACCAAACTAGGCCCTTGACACACATCGGCTCATTTTATCCTCATTACATGCCTGTGTGATAAAGTCCCTTATTATCCCCATTTTACAGAAGAGAAATGGAGGATCAGAGAGAGCACGTGACTTGCCCAAAGTAACACAGCTTGTGAGGGATAGAGATAACTGGAGGCCAAGCTGTCTCAGTATAGTGCTCAAATCCTAAGCACCATGCTGTTAATTTGCCATCTTGTGGCTAAGAAGGACACACAAAATCCAAACAGAAAAGCTAAATGCGGAGTAGGCGGGGAAGAGAAAGGTACAATGAAGGCAAAGACTCGGAGTCAGAAATACCCAAATGACCAGCCTGGCCCACATGGTGAAACCCCCTCTCCACAAAAAATACAAAAATTAGCTGGACATCATGGTGGGCACCTGTAATCCCAGCTACTTGGGAGGCTGAGGCAGGAGAATTGCTTGAGCCTGGGAGGAAGAGGTTGCAGTGAGCCGAGATTGCGTCACTGCACTCCAGCCTGGGCGACAGAGCAAGACTCTGACGCAAAAAAGAAAAAGAAAAAAAACGACATACCCAAACACCACCACTGAGTTCTAGACTCTTCTTAGGGAGGTCACAACTTCAGGTCTGGCACGAGAAAGGCCAACAGGAAGAAACCTGGCTGGTGACCCGCACAGTGGGTCCCAGTGTCACAGCGTCCATGACCACATGCTCAAGAGATGCACTGTGGTTTCCGATGGGGACGGAGCACCCCCTCTAGAGCGCCCGCAGCAGTCAAGCTTCCTGGGCTGCCTCCTAGGGGTTCTGCTGCTGGTGCGGCTGCTCAGTGGGTCGGTGGCTGGCCTGCAACCTGGGGATGGCTCGGCTTCGCGAGGGCCGGTTTTACACCTCAGCAGAGGTGTTTTAAGTTCTGGGGACAGTGATGCCGGACCACTGCTGTCCTGGGCCCCAGCTCTCAGCCTAATGCACTTCCTGGCCCCCGCCCTGCAAACCTTATCCTAGCACAGCACTCGGTTCTTTTCCTGTGTGGCTCCCACCACTCCCAGTATGCCTTTGCCATTGCCTCGTTTGTTCTCTACTTCCTTCCCTCAACAGGAGGCTCCCTGAGGGCAGGAACTGGGTGTGTCTTGCCAGGCCCAGCACAGGACAGGGCTGGTCACAACTGTGTTTCCTGAATGAATGGACGAATTCCCTGACAACCGGTAACCAAGTTCAGGGTTGCTGGATGGTCTTGAGGGGCTGGTCAGACGCTGCAACATCATCCCGAGCGTCTCAGTCCCTGCCTGGCAGGACACGCAGACCCTGCATCTCTGCTCTCCACTCCTCTCCCCCACCCAGTAGAGCTCAGTGGAAGTGTCGCTTCCTCCAGGAGGTCATCCCTGATGGTCACAGATGGGTCAGCAAGTGCAGACGGTACATTTCCTGCCTATTTATGAGGATGGACTTTGCAGCAGCTGGAAGCCTCCTGTGCTCTGTCCTCTGTGACATCACCTCAGGTTGTCATGGAAACCACCCTGGCATCACAGTGGAGGCCGGTGCTCTTGCTAACACCCTGCACTCTTGCCTCACCTGTGTGTCTCTCCCGCCGTGGTTGGACTCCAGTGTCTGTGGCCTCCTTCACGCATATCCCTGGCAGGGCTCAAGTCTGAGAACAGTCTTGTGCTTACCTGGGTGCTTACCATGTGCTAGGCATGACAGTATATATTTCAATTTTTTAAAATTAAAATTGTTTTTAGAGACAGGGTCTTGCTATGTTGCCCATGTTCATCTTGAACTCCTGGCCTCAAGCAATTCTCCTGCCTCAGCCTCCCAAAGTGTTGGGATTACAGGTGTGAGTGAACCACCTGGCCCAGCTGCGCACTGTATTTCATGTACATTATTTCAGTTACTCCTTGTAGCCACCCAACAAGAGGTAGATGCTATCATGACTCCCATGTCTCAGAAGAGGAAACTGAGGCATAGTCGGTTAAGTCACTATCCCAGTGGCAGAGCTGGGATTCGACCCCAGTGCCAGCTGACTCCTAAGCATCATGAGCTTTTGTCTCTCTCTACCTTCCCACCTCCTGCCCTCCCCCGCTGGGAAATCTCCAAGCCTGCACTCAAGGCCACGATGGCCCAGCCTCTCCCCCTCTCCTTTTGCCTCTGAACCCTCCCTCAGCACCCAAGTCCACTTGGAGGCCCAGCTCCCCGGCAGCCTTCCCTGCACACCCACAGCTCCCACAGTCTCTGGCTCTCTCCAGTTCCTCCTGCGCTCCTGGCTTGAGCACCTCTGGGGGACCTGCCTGGCCTCCTCAAGCTCAATGACTGTCCATGGTACCCTGGTCAGTCTGGCTCTTCTGGGACAAGGGATACACAAGCCTGGCCTCCTCCACACAGGCCTTCCTGACAACCTTAGACAGCGTGGACCTCAGACCTTGAGTGAATCACAGCCCTGTCTCCACACTCTTGTTACAGAAACTCAGCTGGTGACAAAGGGCCTCAGTCCGAGCCCCCAGGCTGGGGTGGGGGTGGTGGGGACTTCCTGACCTTTCTTTCCTGTGGCTGCCAGGCTCTTTCCTTTCCTTTGGTTCCTGCAGCCTCAATGGGAGGTGGGAGCCCAGGCCTCCCCAGGTGAAGGCCACCAGGAAGCCCCGGGCAGCCACCCTAAGCACAGTGGGAAGCACAGGCTTTTTGGAAAGCTCCCTCCGGCTACTGTCTGGGGATGGCCTGGAGGTGGGGAAAGGGATGCATGAAGGCCCCAGCATCCCTGCCCCCAGGAACAGCCTGCAGCCAGGTGCTGGTCCCTGCTAGATGAAGCTGGTTGGTAACACATGGTGCTTGGCAGCCTTGTTTTCCCTGCCCTCTGGCACCTTACTGATGCCTTCTGGTGTCACCTCCAAACTGCTTGAGCCCCAATCCTCAGCCTCAGATCTGCTTCTGGGAAATTCCAAACCAAGATGCCTGCCTTTCCTTGAATTACTTCCCTGGCTTGGGCAGCACAAACTGTCCCCTGCTCCTGCCTGTTAAGATCCTCGTGGCTGCCAGGCCCTTCCTTCCACAGTACCCAGCACATGAGGGGGCCAGCACGGGGATAATGCATGTCCCCCACCCTCTGGCTCCTGAGGCAGCACTGCAGTTCTCCAGGGGTCTCCGACCAGGTGACAGGCTCATGGGTGCCCTCTCCAGTTTGGGGTGGGGGCCAGGAAGCGGTACTCCCGACAATTAACCTTGAATTTTCTGGCTTGCAGGCACAGCCTGGTCTAATCTGGAGCCTGCCTCTGCCAAATTAAATCAGACCTGGCCACAGCCAAGCTCCTGCTTCTGAGCCATTCAGAGGAGCCTTCTCCCTGTCCATCAGCCAGGCTCCTACTGGAATCTTCTCAAGAGCTCAACTCAGGCCTCCAGGCACCCTCCCATGCACGGCACCA
Organism: Cacajao melanocephalus; assembly: GCA_963573385.1. Classification (NCBI taxonomy): domain Eukaryota; kingdom Metazoa; phylum Chordata; class Mammalia; order Primates; family Pitheciidae; genus Cacajao; species Cacajao melanocephalus. The sequence goes on along the minus strand of CAUYLG010023292.1, from coordinate 69,930 downwards.
GGGATGCTCTGGATGCTGCAAGCCTGGGGTTGCTCTTGAAATCGGCTGGGAACGTTCTGAGAGCCAGAAAGAGCACTGGACTTGGAGCCAAAAAACCTGGTGCTAATCCAGTTTCTCTGACCCCAGGCAAATCATTTCCCTTCTCTGGGCTGCACAACCTGCAAAGGCTGGGCTGGATGATGTCTGGGGAACTGAGCTCCAAAGGCTGGGACTAGGGGCAAACCCTCCCAGCCTGCCTCTCACTGGGACACAGCCAGGATGGAAGGAGAAGCTGGTCCGATGACTCCAGAAACCGCAAAGCCATGCAGCTGCAAGTTGAGTGGTGTTTTGTGGGCACTGATGAGCCAGCCTCTGGCACAGCCCCTTCAACAACAGCAACAGTAACAACTGGTACCATTCATCAGGACTGCGTGCTGCGCAGCATGCTAAGCGCTTGCCAAGCTTCACTGAGGGGCAGGATAGGTAAGAGGCTCTAGCCCATATTTGCCACGTACTGGCATTGCAAGTCACATGACCTCTCTGTGCTTCAGTGGCTTAATCTGCAAACTGGGGTGAAATAACTATACACACTTCATAGGATGGATGCAAAAGTTAGAGAATTAAAACAGGTAGCCTGGCAGGGTGCCGTGGCTCACACCTGTAATCCCAGCACTTTGGGAAGCCACAGCGGGCGGATCCTGAGGACAGGAGTTCAAGACCAGCCTGGCCAACATGGCAAAACCTTGTCTCTACTAAAAATACAGGTGTGGGAGTGAGCACCTGTAATCCCAGATCCCAGCTACCTGGGAGACTGAGGCAGGAGAATCACTTGAACCTGGGAGGTGGAGATGGCAGTGAGCTGACATAGCGCCACTGCACTCCAGCCTGGGTGACAGAGCAAGACTCCAACTCAAGAAAGAAAAAAATGTAGTCTGGGCACAGTAGCTCACACCTGTAATCCCAGAACTTTGGGAGACTGAGGTGGGTGGATCACCTGAGCTCAGGAGTTCAAGACCAGCCTGGGCAACGTAGCAAAACCCTGCCTTTACCAAAAATACAAAAAATCAGCTGGGAACGGTGGCATACACCTGTAGTCAGGAGGCTGAGGCAGGAGAATCGCTTGAGCCTGGGAGGTGGACGGTGCAGTGAGGCAAGATCACACCACTGCACTCCAGCCTGGGTGACAGAGTGAGACCCCATCTCAAAAACTTAAAAACAATTTTTAAAAAGTAAACTGCTTAGAAGAATGCCATCACATGGTGAGATACAATAAATGAGCTCTTATTAGCTTTCTAGACCTCACAGTAACCCTATGTTGCCACTTCTAAGGTCCCTGTTTTACTCCTGGGGGAACATAAGGCCCCAGAGAGTCATCCTCTCCATTTACTGCACTTACTGTGTCCAGCCCTCAGCTAAGCATGAGGGATACAGTGGATGTCCGGCGGCAACGTTCTGGCCCTCAGGGCGTGTGCAGCCTCTCAGGGAAGCCGGATGTTAGGGATTTAATCACCTCTGTGGTATATGCCACAAGTGAGATGTCCTGGTACTGGGGGAGAGGTGGGGATGGCAGGCCCAGGTGTGATGAGTAAGTGGGGTTAAAAGATTGCCTGGGAGGCCGAGGCAGAATGGCTTGAGCCTAGGAGTCCAAGGCCAGCCTGAATAACATAGCAAGACCCCATCTCTATAAAAAAATTTTAAAAATAATGGGGCATGGTGGCAGGTGCCAGTAGTCCCAGCTACTCAGGAGGCTGAGGCAGGAGGATGGCTTGGCCCCAGCAGTTTGAAGCTGCAGTGAGCTCTGATGGCACCCCTGCACTCTAGGACTGGGTGACAGGAGAATAACAATAATAAAAGGTTGCCCCACCTGGCATGCAGCTGGTGAGGGGCAGAGCCAGGATCTAAAGTTACACCTGTGAGTCCAAGGCCACTTCCCTTAACAGCTCTGCCAAGAGGGGGAAAAAAAAAGAATAAAAAACGTCCCTCTGGTGGCTGGGCATGGTAGCTCACACCTCTAATCCTGTCATGTTGGGAGGCTGAGGCAGGAGGATCACTTGAAGCCAAGAATTTGCAACTAGCAGGGGCAACAGAGCAAAAACCCATCTCTTCCCTTAAAAAACCAAGCTGCAGCTGGGTGTGGTGGCTCACACCTGTAATCCCCGCACTTTGGGAGGCAGAGGCGGGCGGATCACTTGAGGTAAGGAGTTGGAGACCAGCCTGGCCAACATGGTGAAACCCCATCTCTACTAAAAATACAAAAATTAGCCAGGTGTGGTGGCACACGCCTGTAGTCCCAGCTACTCGGGAGGCTGAGGCGGAGGTTGAGGTGAGCCGAGATCGTGCCACTGCACTCCAGCCTAGGGGACAGAGTGACACTCCACCTAAAAACAAAACAAAATGAAACGAAACAAAACAAAACAAAACCAGCTCCTCATGCACTTTCTGCTAAACAGCTGAGCTGCCAGAACACCTGGGATTTCCTTGGGTAGAAAGCTGGGCATCTTTGTGGCGCAGCCTCTTGGCCTGTTGCCTGCACCTACTGGCCTCCTAAGAAGTTTAGGGGGCAGTAAGCACTGCATTTGAGGTGGCCAAGGACTGGGGGCACCTAACTACCTGGGGTTGGGGATGAAGTTCAACGTGAACACCCAGCTGGGCCACTGGAATCATTAGGAGGGAAGCGCCCACCGAGATGACTACCCTCCCCCTTCATCCTGGGCGCCACCTCAGAGCTGCACCAGGAAGGCTGGGCGGGCCTCGGCCCTGGGCTACTGAGCAATCCGTGCAAAGGCAGCGCAGCAGCTGGAACCACCAAAGGGCCCGGAAATTAGAGCAGCAGCAAGTGGGGTAGAGACTCCATCCCTGGAAACGTGCATCTCCTCCTCTCACACAGGAGCTGAGGGAGGGGATACTACCAGGTCTCCAAAACCTGCAGTTTGGAAAGAATAAAAAATGTCCCTCTGGTGGCCGGGCATGATAGCTCACACCTCTAATCTTGGCATGTTGGGAGGCTGAGGCGGGAGGATCGCTTGAAGCCAAGAATTTGCAATTAGCAGGGACAACAGAGCAAGAGCCCATCTCTACAAAAAATAAAAATCAAAAAATTATCCTGCCATGGTGGTGCGTGCCTGCAGTCCCAGCTACTTGGGGGCTGAGGTGGCCTGGGATGCCAAGGCTACAGTGAGCCACGACTGTGCCACTACACTCCAGCCTGGGCGATGGCGAGAAACCCTGTTTAAAAATTAAAAAAAAAAAAGAAAGAAAGAAAAAAAAAAAACCCAAACCTCCCTCTGGGATCTTTTAAGGGAGATGGAAATATTCTAGAATTGGATTGTGGTGATGGCTGCACAACTGTAAAATATTAGTAATCGATGAATCAACTGTACAGTTAAAACAAGCAAATTATACCTCATTAAAGCTGTCTGGGGGAAATTCTCCCTCTGGCTCTGGCCACTGAGCCAGGCTCCAGGCTGTGCATCCTGGGTGGGGTTTTGCACAGAGCCATCTGCGTGCCCTCTGGACTCATGACTCCCCATGTGCCAAATGGGCCATGCATGAGAGAGGGTGTGGGGGGCTAAGGGCTCAGTCTGTGGTTTGGGAGGGGGGAGTCTGGTTTTCTGAGTGCTTCTAGAAACAGCTTCCCTGTGTCTGTTCCATCAGAGGAGCGTGTACCAGCCAGGCAGCACCCCTCCTCAGAGGCCTGAACCCTCCTGGGACAGGAAGCCCCGCCTGGGAGCACCTAAGGCTGGGGGAAGGGTCTCAACAGGCCGCCCTAGGGGCCCTGGACCAGACCTGACGGTCTCAGCCAACCTGGTACCTTCTCAGGGATGTGGCCTGGCAGGAAAGCTGGGTTCCCCTTAAAAGATACCAAATGTGGCACATACCCTCAACTGCACCCTCAGCCCCTGTGGTGACCATGGCAACCATGGCGTCCTAATGCAGTTATTCTGCCCTTCTGTCCGATGAAGGATCCCATCCTGAAATTTGGAGCTAGCTGCCCCAGCCAAGGCTCAGGTGCTTCTCACTTCATCCTCAGCTCACCCCTGCGTGGGGTGCAGACTTCTGACATCCTAGCTGAGAGGTAAGTCAACCAGTCTCAGCCTAAGGTCCCGCATCTGCAGAAAGGAGCATGGGCCTCCCAGGATTGCATGGATGCTCAAACAAGATAAACCAAGCTCAAGGGTCCAGCACCGCTTTAGTATAGCACTCAGCCATACTACTCGCATACTACTGCTGGGAGCTGTAGTATCCAATGTGGCCATGTGGTGGAGCCAGATACACACGAATCTTATGAACTGAGGGCCTCAAAGCAACCCAAAGCTACAGGCGTGCCCAAACTCCAATCACCCTCAAGACCCAATTTATAGGACCTGTGAAGGGGAAGGGGTCACAAGGTCTCTGGATGCTTGTCCCTTTCATCTCGGACTATGCCTATGAATATCTCCCATTCCCACAGGCAGCAGCCCCACTTTAGACCCTGACTGTGGCATGCTTGGATCACTGCAATGCCAGCTGGTTCTGCTAGGACCTCAGAATGTCAGAGCCAGGACAAAGCACAGAGACCCCCTAGGTTCTGCCCATTTACCTGATGCTGAAGTGTGGCAATTGTTAACGACTGCCTTGGGCCTATCTCTTCTTAGCCTGGCCCCAGCCAACACCCCTCACTCTCCCAGAAGATGAAATTTCTTTCAATCCTCGAAACACAACCTTAGGGGCTCCCTATGCTTGGGTGCCCTCCTCTGCCACTCTCCTTGAGTAGTGACCTCTTGCTTTAGTCTCAGCCTGAATGCCACCTCCTCAGGGAGGTGTCCCTGACCACCTGACCAGGCTGGCTTGTTGCTGGAAGGACCTGCACCTATACAATCACTTGTTCTTTTTCTGCCTCCCCCATTATCAGCAGCTGTGATAAGCCTGTTTTATAGGCAGAGACCTTGGGAGTTTAAATAATTCCCAGGCCACATGTAGGTGGGGGAGGAGCCAGGGTTGGCCAGGGCCAATAATGATCTGCTGCCTCCTATGGGAGCAAGCCAGGCCCCTGCCATGCTGTCCTGCCCTTAGACTACCAGGGCTCCGAGAGCAGGGCTGAGCTACTGCAGTCCCGGGCCTCACATGGAGATGACCTAGAATTGCTTGCATGAACACACGCCCCCCCCACCAGGATGCAACAGAGGAAGCCTGGTCTCAGTGGCCGAGACTCAGGTTCTAGGTTCAGCTCTGCCTTGCACTCCCCACGGAGGGTAACTACCCAGGGAGTAGGCACATGGAGGGTAGTGATAAGCAGGTCAGGAAAGCAAGACCCACCTCAACACAACATAACAGCAAAGCAGGCCCCGGCGCTCTTCGAGGGCTTGCCCCTTCCGCCAGAGGCTCCAAAGGGCTCTATAGGCCTTCCTTGGGGGTGAGAGAGTGGGCACATGGGGACTTGAGGTTTCAGAGAAGACATAATGCACAAGCCCAAGAAATGAATGGGGGACCCAGCCTACTCCCACACACTACTGCACCAGGATACCCTTCCCTGCCGCCTTCCTCCGTGCCCTGCAGAAAATGCTGTGCCAGGCCTGAATCCAGGGTCATCCTCTCCCCCTGGATACAGCCCTCAGGGCCTGTGCTCTGTGAGCTGGACTGGACTAAGGGGGTTTGAATCTGCTTCCCTCCAGCTCGCCAACCCAGCAGGACAGCCAAGCCCACAGAAATCCTTGTTCCCCACAGCCAATGCCCCTTTCAAGTGGGTTGGACACAGCTTCCTGTGGGCACTTTCCTGCCTACTGCCACCTGCCCACCCAGGTTGAAGGGGGCATGGCAGAGGATGGACAGGGTTTATTTATCTAATGTTCGGTGCCCTCCCTCAGCCTCCCACAGCTCCTAGGTCCAGCTGGCCCTCCTGCCCATCAACATAAAGAGGCTATTTGTGCAGCAGCCAGCGGCAGCAGGGGGCTGCAAGGACAGTGTGGCCCATGTCCCTGGCCAGATGGGTGGTGGCAGGGCTTTACAGAGTGCACGGAGCCATCTTGATGATGGGTGTCTGACCAGAACGCAGCCAAGCATGTGTGGGTGGGCTTTCCACCCCAATCCCCCAGGAGAGACAGGGACATGGGATGCCATGGAGTTTCCAACAGCCTGCAGGGTGGTGGGGGCAGCCTCACCCCACAGGCAGCACCAGCCCGAGCCAGGACTCCCAGAGCAGAGAGGCACTCAGTGAGACGCTCCTCTCCCAGATGTCACCTTCAGCTCGGGCAACCCAGTTCCATTCCCCCGGCCTTTTCGGTGTGGCTACTCTGCACCCAGGCCTGCGTAATGGAGGAAAGGGGAAGAAAAACAGAAAATCCCATTTCCTGAGCTTCCATGACGGCCAAGTACACTAGGGGCATTTTCTACGCATTTGCTCCCTTGAACCTCACAACCATTTGCCATGTGTACCATGGGTGCCTTGCACAGATGGGGAAAAAGACCAGAAGAAGAGAAGTGAGCCACTCAAGCTCCCAAGCAGAGCTGGGTGTTGCGACAGTTGCCGCTGCCGTTAATTTAACTCAATTCATAATTTCAGCTTTGAACCTTGAGGTGATCAGCCTACGTGGTCCCTGGCATACAGCTGGTGCTCGATAAATACCTGCTGAGTGAAGGAAGGCTGCCATGGAGACACTCCACAACTTTCCATTTGCCTCCCAGGAAGAGGAGGGGAGGAGGAGGGTGTGTGACTCAGTGCCATCCCCATTCATTCTCCCCAGTGCCGCGGCAGTGACTCCAGGTGACTTATGGAGAATGGAAGGCCACACCATCAACCTACAGCAATGCCGCAGGTCAGCAGGGAAGCCTGGACTCTAACTCAAGAGGTTGGCAGCCAGACACAGGTCAAGCAGTCACCCTGCCTTCCCAAACAGGCCGGACCTGGCACTCCACTGGGACTGGGGATGTGGCGGCTCCTGGAGATGCCCCACATTCTCAGCGCTATTCTGGCTACACTGCCACACACTCCACCTCGGCCCTTGTCTTCATGCTGTGACTCTGAGGCAGGGCTGGCAGAGTCCATCTGTCCTCCTGGGCTCTGCTTGTCCCAGGAGAATGGCAGCAGCAGCCTCTGTCCCCCTCACTGGACTCCCCACCGTTTGACCACGCAGTCCAAGATGAAACCACCACCCTCAAAATATAAATGGGAGGGGAGGGTGAGAAAGCTGTGCAGAGGAAGGAGCGTGTTTTCTTGTCTGACCTCATCCCACCGCAGGTCCCAAGCAGCACCTGCCTCTGCACTGGCCCTCCTTCCCTGGCAGCCACCCTCAGTGCCCTAAGCCAGCCCCTCGGCTACCTTCACCAGCCCGGCCCTGTCCCCAAACCTGTGCTCTGGCTGGGGCAAGCCTCCCACAGGCTGGCCTCCCCTTTGGCCTGCCCTGGGGTTCCCTGCAGGTGGCAGGACACTGTGGGCAGACTCCGCAGCATGGGGAGTGTTGGGGGCCCCTGAGGGGAGGCTGAGGCACGGCTGGCTCCGGCCTGGCCTCAGCTCCTCCGCCTCTCACCCCAGGTCCCTCAGAACATTGGGGCATTGTGCTGCTCTACAACAGAGGGTGGCTCTGTGGCCCTGGGACTGAAGAACAGAAACCAGTTTAGCAGGGCTCTCTGCTCCGCCCAGGCAATGTCAAGAATTTAACCAGGATCCTGGCTGACTTCAACAGGAAGAAGCAAGCTGTAGGGACAGGCCCCGGCCGAGAGCAGGAAGTGGGAGGAGACCCTCCACCCGCTGTGTGGCCCACTATGTGTCCCATAGTGGGTAAGAGGTAGTCCCCAAGCCAGTGGGCTGGTAGCAGACCCGAGAAGAAGTGAGTGACAAGAGCAGGGCAAATCAACTCAGCCCTGGCCTCAGTTTTCCCCTCTGTGATGTGGGTGCACCAAAGGCATGTGTGCCTATCCTTCCCACGACCTTGGGGCTGCAACCTCGGCCCTGAGGCTGCAAATAGCAGACTTGCATCTCCAGAAGTGGATAACGTGGTGTGCGTATGTGCGGGGAGGTGCTATGGGGCCTGCTGCTTCTGTGCCCTCCCAGCCGGGGCCACCGTGATGGGGACAGCAAACACCGGCCTTGGCAGTGCTGACACCATGCCAGGTTTGTTCAGGTGCTTTATGTGTGCTAAAGCATCATCCTCACAACCACCTTTGGAGGCAGCAATGATTCCCACTCTACAGATAAAGGAAACGGAGGCACACACGGGCCTTGCAACTTGTCCAAGGCAGTTGGCAGAACTGGTCTCCGGCGCTGGCCCCTAACTCCGGAGAGGTTGAGAATCTCCTGGCTCTGCTCCGCTGAGGTGGGCAGTTCAATGTGTGACTGTTAAATGGCCTGGCTTTATTCTGGCACAGTTGGGCAATCAACCAACACTTACTAGGTGCCAGGTCCTGGGGGTCCAGAGATGGGGGCTCCTTGGTGGGGAGACACTCATAAGCAGATCCCAAGGCTGCCAGGCGGGCAGCTCCAGGGAGGGCTTTCTAGACGAGGGGCTCAAGCTGAGACTGGAGACCGAGTAGGATGCAGTCCCAGAGCGAGTGGGGAGGAGGGGAGGAGGGGAGGAGGGGAGGGTGCTCCCGGTGAAGGGAACCATGGGGCAGGGCATGGAGGCTGGCCACAAGCTAAGAAAAGAATGGGGGCATGGCCGCTGGGCCAGGAGGCTGCAGAGATGCAAAGGTGGGTTCCAGGGCCCTATGGCCAGATCCTTCTCCCACCAGAACTGCATCCTCCTGGTATGTGCAGACAGAGCTCCTAGTGTTCCTTCTGAAGACTTTTAGATTCCTTATTTCTACTGCATGAGAATTTAAAATGGAACACGAAGAAGCATTTCTGGGTCACGCAGTTGACCACGTGATGAGTCCTGCCGGGCCGGCTTGGGCCTGCCTGTAGCTCCTGTCTGCCCTCGTTGACACCATATGGGAGGACTGCATCTGGGGGTGAGGGGTGCCTTGCCTGTGGAAGCAATGGATTCTCAGGAGATCAGGCAGAGCAACGTGAGGGGGAGCAGAGTCAGTAAAGTGGCCTCAGGACGGTGGCAGGCCATGCTCACAGCGGGGTCATCTCAGCTGCTACGGAGGGTGCCTCTTGGTGTGGCTTCCATGTGTCTTTTTTTTTTTTTTTTAAATACAGGGTCTGTCTCTGTTGCCCAGGCTGGAGGGCAGTGGCACAATCATACTTCACTATAACCTCAAACTCCTGGGCTGAAGCAATCCTCCTGCCTCAGCCTCCTGAGTAGCGGGGACCACATGCGTGTACCACCATGCCTGGCTCATTTTTTTTTCTTTTTTTCATAGAGATGGGAGTCTCACTATGCTGCTGAGGCTGGTCTCAAACTCCTGGGCCCAAGCGATTCTCCCACCTCGGCCTCCTGAAGTGCTGGGATTACAGGCATGAGTCACTGCATGGCGGCCGGGGGCGGGGGCGGTGTGGGGGACCAAGGGCATGTCTTTATCTGCCTTCTTTAGTATTTGGTGACCAAGGCTCTCCTCACCCTAAGCTGTCACATGGCTCCCCAGAAACCCACACAGGAGAGAAGAAGCCACATCAGCTTCTCTTACCCACCCCTGCCCACTGACCCCTCATGTCTCCAAGGCAAAGGGCTGGGGGCTGGGGGAGCTGGAGGGGCCTAACAGGACTGCACTCAGACTCCAAGGCCTGCCTCCCCTACTCTGCTGCATGGCCTGGGGAAGCCAGGTAACTGCTAGCAACTTCACTTCCCCATCTGCTAAATGGGGATAATAATACCAACTTCATGGGCAGCCTAATATTTAATGAATTTTAAATAAGCATTTATTTAATATTTAAATGAATATTTAAATAAGCATTATGTAGAGTACAGAGGAGGTGACCAATAAGGCAAACACTCCTCATTTCCCTTTCTGCTCTTCTCCCTCCCCCCGTCAGGACACACACACACACACACACACACACACACAGGCACGCACACACCCCCCACAACACCCCCTGTGCAACTGCTGGCTTTCCAAGAACACACTGCTATAGACGAAATGCTTGTGTCCCACCTAAATTCCTGCGTTAAATCCTAATGCCCAAGGTGAGGCAGTAGGAAGTGATTAGGCCACGGTCATTAGCCCTCATGAATGAGATCAGCGCCTCACTCACAAGAGAACCCAGAGAGCTCATTTCCCTGTCCACCAGGGTAAAGACCACGATCTATGAACCAGGAAGCAGGCCTGCACCAGACACCGAATCTGCTGGTTCCTTGGTTTTGGACTTCCTAGCCTCCAGAACTGTGAGAAATTCATTTCTGTTGTTCATAAGCCACCCAGGCCACGGTATTCTGTTCCAGCAGCCTGAACAGACCAAGACACCTACCATCCTCAAAGGAAAACATCAAAGGGGCTGAGGCTGGTCCCTGCCTGCTCTGGCTGGGGTGGAGACGGGGAGGGGTGCTGCCAAGGAGGTTGGGAATGTGCAGTGGGCGTGAGCTGAGTGATGGGTTGGGTCAGGGCTGTGGTCAGAACCAAAGGCTGGAGCCAGCCTGCCTAGCTTGGATCTTGGCCCTGCACCTGCCAGTTGGGTGACTTTAGGTGAGCTGCTTCATGTCCCTGATGCTTCAGCTCCTTAGTAAGATCATGTCACAGCTGTTCCTACCATGTAAGACTGAATGAGTGAGGACAGAATGACAACAATCATTCATCCCACAGAGACCCTCTGAGAACCTGCTCTGGGTCAGGCACTGTTCTGGGTGCTGGGATACAGCTGTGAACAGAACGATGGCAGGTTTGCACTCTCCTGGAGCCTGTGCTCTCGCGGGAGGGACCAACAGTAAACACAGCAAGTGTCTTCGTCTGTTCAGGCTGTTATAACAAAGTACCTTAAACTAACTAGGTCCTTCCTTCCCTCCCTTCCCTCCCTTCCCTTCCTCCCTTCCTCCCTTCACTCTCTCTCTCTTTCTTTCTTTTTTTTCTTTTCTTTTTTTTTTTTGAGACAGAGTCTTGCTCTGTCACCCAGCTGGAGTGCAGTGGCGTGATCTCAGCTCACTGTAACCTCCACCCCCTGGGTTCAAGCAATTCTCCTGTTTCAGCCTCCCAAGTAGCTGGGATTACAGGCACCTGCCACCACACCTGGCTAATTTTTATATTTTTAGCAGAGACAGGGTTTTGCCATGTTGGCCAAGCTGGTCTCAAAGTCCTGACCTCAGGTGATCTGCCTGCCTCAGCCTCCCCAAGTGCTGGGATTACAGATGTGAGCCAGCACCTGTAATTATTAAATTACCACACTAGGTAATTTCTTAACAACAGAAATTTATTGCTCACAGTTCTGGAGGCTGGAAAGTCCAAGATCAAGGCTGGTTCCCCATAGATGGCACATTCTATCTGTGTCCTCCCAGGGCAGAAGGGGCAAATGCTGTGTCCTCACATGACTGAAGGGGCAAGGGCCTTGCTGGAGCCTCTTTCATAAGGGCACAAATCCCATTAACCTTCCTGGGGTGGCTGCGTGAGGAGCAAAACCACCACGGCTGCTCTGTGCCAAGCTCATCAAAGGTGTCTATGAAGAACCTCCTTCCTGTGCAGGGCCAGTGGTCTTGAAGAGCAACCGCTAGCAGATCGGAGATGGGCCTGGCTCTCTGCCTGCAGAAGCCAGCGAGTGGCCTGGGATCAAAGCTGAGGTGCACGGGCCTACTGACTACCTTCCCCACCCAGTCTGGCTGTCACAGATCTTGTCTTCTCTGGAAGATGAAAAGGGGAGATGGTCCCTCACCCCAGCCCCCATGAATTCTCAATGGACCCTGCAGCAGAACGCTTGAAAGAAGCCAGGGGTTATCTGCAAATTCCAATTAAATCCATAGGCTTTGATAATTTGATAAGCCACTCCACAGTCGCCCGCGAGTCAAAATATGCTGTTACTTGATCCTGTGTTTATGTTCTAGGCTGGAGGGAAGGGAGGTGCACAGTGGCCTGGGAAGGCCCCAGCAGCCTGAGGGGAGGAGGCGCTGGCACTAGGCTGCCATATCTGCAGCCTGTACTGCGGCCGAGGGTCACAGGCAAGGTCTGGCTCTTTGGTGGCGAGCATACTCTGCACTGGAACACGGGTATCTCTTGGTGGGTCCTGGAGGTGGCGCAGAGATAGGGTGGGGCCAGGGTAGGGAAGCCCCTCAGAACTGCCTGGCTACAGCTAAGCCCATCTCCTGAGCCTCAGACCTGCCTTAGGGCTAGAGGGATTCCTGTTCCCAGGCCCATCTCTTGCCAGACCAGCAGTGAACTGGCCTGCGTGGCCAAGACCACCTCAAGAAAGAGGCACATAACCCCTGCTGCCCTGGTGACGGAGTGGCCAAATGCTTCGCAGCCCCTCCCTGCAAAAGTCAGGCTGTGGTCTGCAGTGGGGGAGCGTGCACACATCCCATTCTGTTCCCAGCCTTCCATGAACCCAGGCGTGGAGCACTCCCTGTGTGCCAACAGCACCTGGCTGGGTTAGCTGAGTAAACCGTTTTGACCAGCTCGTGAGTTCTGCATTATCTCGTTTCAGAGATGTGGAAACAGAAATGCAGAGACGTTGAGCAAATGGCCAAATATCACCCAGCCTTAAGTGGCAGGGCCCGACCCCAGAGCCTGGTCCCACAGAGCCATGGCCTGCGGCCTCGCTGACAGCTGAGTGTCCTGCTGAGCCTGGTTTCCACTGTTTCTCAGGGGCCTCCTAGAGGTGGGCTAAAGGCTAACTTAATGCCGTGAACGTGCAGGTCGACACATGAAGTGAGGCCAATTGATTCAGCTGAGTGGCCAAGAGCAGGTTTGGAGGCATGGGCCACGGGAGGGGGGGGGGTCAGCTGCTTTTGTGGCGATACACCTGCTGCCTCCACCATCAAGGATCCTGATCCTTTTCCTCTGCTGCGGGGCATATGATCACGGGGGTTCCAACAGCCACCAACCTAGGGAGGAGCGTCTCCTCTTTCCCCATGCAACGACAGAGAATGAGAGGCTTGGAGAGAACATCACAGCTGGGCACGGGCAGGGTCAGGCAAAGGCCCAGGGATACTGCTGCCAGGCTCAGAGCCTTCCCTTGCCCTGAGGCAAGGCCAGGATGAAGAGGGAAGAAGCAGGAACACAGAGAGGCGGGGACAGGAAGGAGACACTGAGGAGCTTCAGGGCCACAGTCCCCACACCAGCAGAGCAGGCAGGAGAAACAGAAGAGTGTGGGCTTCTGCTTGCAATCTGGAAGTCCTGGGTTCAAATTCCCGCTCTAGCTGTGAGCACCTGTTTTCTAATCTGTAAGTGTGGGGATAAGAATACACAAGCCCTGGCCGGGCACCGTGGCTCATGCCTGTAATCCCAGCACTTTGGGAGGCTGAGGTGGGTGGATCACTGGAACTCAGGAGTTCGAGACAAACCTGGTCAACATGGTGAAATCTTGTCTCTACTAAAAATACAAAAATTAGCCAGGTGTGGTGGCACATGCCTATAATCCCAGCTACTAGGGGGGCTGAGGCATGAGAATCGCTTGAACCCAGGAGGTGAAGGTTGCAATGAACCGAGATTGCTCCACTACACTCCAGCTTGGGTGACAGAGTGAGACTCTGTCTCAAAATAATAACAATAATAACAATAATGATAATATACCAGCCCTGGTGCAAACCTCTCCTACCTCTCCTCATCTGAGTTTCACGGATAACCCTTGGAGGCTGCAAGAACAGGGTTTAATCACTATTTCCTTTTTACAGATGGTTTCCCATTTCTCTCTATTCTTTCTTTTTAAATTTAAATTTTTTATTTTTGTAGAGACAAGATCTCACTACGTTGTCAGGACTGGTCTTGAGCTCTTGGGCTTAAGAGACCCACCAGCCTTGGCCTCCCAAAGTGCTGGGATTACAGGTGTAAGCCACTGTGCCTAGCCTGTTTTTTTTAATCAGCTGAATTTAAGATTCATCCCCGTTTCCCTCTAAAGTAGAAACTTCAGCCAGCACTAAGCCACTAGGGACCACAGGGAGGCTTGGGGAAGTACGTGAGGGATCTGCCCGGACATCACACTGCTAGTGGCAGCAGAACTGGGATGTGAACTCAAGACCTTGCATCCTATACCCTGCGGCTTCCCACTACTTCACACTATGAACCAAGTTGCTGATAAGTTCCTGACCGTTCACAGTGCTTGCTTCTTGCCTGAGGGAGCCATCAATGAAGATGACCTTTGCTAGGCCAGGTGGGCCTCTGAGCTGCTTCTTCTTTCCTCAAAATGCCCAGGCCATTTCAGGCTATTAGTCTTTTAGCATGCGTGAAGAGAGACGGGCCCCTTTAGGCAGGACTCCCATGTGTGGTGTGCAGGCCACGCCTTCTACAACCTCATGGCACATTCACAGAAAGTGCAGTGTGGGTGGCACCACCTCCGGAACCATGCAATGTGCACCCTCATCTTCAGGCTTTCTCCTCCCCATTGCCAGGTGCCCCCTGCCCCTCCCCACCTGTCCCAGAGAGTTCGTCTGTCCTCTCTCCTTTCCCTCTGTAGAAGCCACCCCATCTACCTCTCTTTCACCCACCTGGTACTTTAAGCTTCCAGGGGACAGTGATGGAGTGGGGTGATTCATCAGCATCCCCTTCATTCCTCTCCCGAACCCTCTCTCCTATCCAACACCCCTCGCTGCCTTCTGCCCATCAGCTCCTGGGTGGGAACTGGATTTTTCTCTCCAATGAAAACCTACGCTGGGGACTACTGGTGAGCAGAACACTCTGTGCAAGACAGCGTGGCCATCCGGATGGATTTGGGTCCTATGTGGGAGAAACCAGCATGGCTGCGTGGGCGATCTTGACCACCAGCCCAGAGCATCCCAATTCCAGAGAGAACAAAGATCTGCGTGGTTCCCCGTTTCTCTCCAAACATGGAAACGTTAGCCAGCACCGGGCCACTAGGAACCACAGACTTAGATTCAGGTCTTGACCTGTCTCCTATCAAACCATCGGCATGACTTTGGGGAAAAGCACTTAACCTCACTGAGCCATGGTTTCCTCCTCTGTAAATAGAACTATTGAATATGATAATGCCTATCATAAAATGCTATAGATAAAAGACATTGGGTACATCCATTATGATTGTTGATGATGATTATAAAATCTGTGGTCGCAGCCCAGGACTGCTGTTATTTGGCAGGTGAGTTTTCAGCCCGGGCAGCGCATGCTGGGACTTTGCAGCCATGACTGTGAAGGACAAGGACTGTGCTAGCCATGAGCCATCTCGATGGCATGACCGTTATATTTTCTGTTATCTCATCTGCTCCTTATAGCAATCCTGTAAGCCTGAAAGAGTCTGTAGGAAAACCTGCTCCACAAATGCAGAGACACCCTCACTTGCAGCCCTGGGTAACAGAAAATGAGGAGTAGGCTCTGGTACTAAGAGCCTGGGGAGCAATGTCCCCCATTCCTTTGGACCACTGTTCTTTAGCCCAGCTGGCCCTGCTAGCTCTCCTCTGCGCGTGTTCCCACAGCCTTAGCCTCCCTGGGCTGGCCACCCCGCTTTAGTTCATGCCTCCCAAGCACATAGGAGAGGCCTCAGCTAGTACTTACTCTTTTGGAGGGTTGACATCCTCAGGTCGAGCCTCAAAGAACCGGAAGACTTCATCGCACTGTGAGATGTGGGGTGGCAGCCGGACAAGTGCCTGCAGAAAGACAGAAAAAAGGGCATGAGGTGTGAAGCACCAGGGAACAGGAAAACCAAGACAGTGTCACCCTGCACCAACAGTGACAGAGAGGATCAAGAGCTGCCATGGAAGACATGGTCAACCAGCCACCTACCTGTCCACCCAGACAACTACCCAACAAATCAACCAATCAAAGAATGAATGAAACAATCAACCTTCCTTCCTTTCCTCCTTTTTATCCATTTCTCTCAACTAACCAGTCAACTAACTGACCAACTAACCAACCAGCCAATAATCAAGACAATAACAAAAAAAAACCTAACCAGTTATGAAATCAACCTACCTATAAACCATCCAGTCAAACGACCAACCAACCATCCAACCAGCCAGTCAACAAACTAAACAACCAGCTTACGAAGAAAAGACCACGGAGCCCTGGAACCCTGGGGTCTCAGGGTCCTCAGGAGCTAGCCGTTCTGCAGGAACCTGAGGGAATTCCCTCCTGCACACAGAAAAAGTCCAAGATCCCTAACACAACAGTCCAAGGTCACGTCCTCCCAGGCTTGTCTCCCACTAGCCACACTCCAGCTGCACCAGGCATTCAAACTCCCTAAATACTGACCGCACAATTAAATATTTAATGACAAGTTGATAAGTGCTGCCAAGGACAACAGAGTGCTAGGATGGAGTTTGATAGGACCCAAGAAGATGCGGGAGATGGGGAGGCAGTGTTTCAGGAAGGGCTCTCTAAAGCCAAGTTCTGAAAGATGGGTAAGAACTAACTGGTCAAGGTAGAGGCAGGGCGATCAAGCATGTTGGTTCCAGGAGATGAAGGAAGGCCCGTGTGGCCTGAGGGCCCAGAGCAAGGGAGGGGGCTGTGGGAGGTGGGCAGGGGCATGGCTAGCAGGGCCTGTTTTAGGCAAAGTTGAGGACATCTGGGGAAACAGTGTAAACTGAAGGGTGTGGAAAGGCTTCTGGGCATGAGCACGGCTAGTGGAGTTGGCAGGGTTTGGACAAGCAGAGAGGAGTGGGCATCCTATGGGAAGAGTGGTCATGGCAAGTGTGTGCACCAGCTGTGAGCCTGTCATCCAGGCAGGGGGAGAGTCTGCAGCTGGAAAGTGAGGCACTAGGTCAGGAGGTGGTCAGAGTCAGGCCGGGCGCGGTGGCTCACGCCTGTAATCCCAGCACTTTGGGAGACCGAGGCAGGTAGATCACTTGAGGTCAGCAGTTGGAGACCAGCCTGGCCAACATGGTGAAACCCCATCTCTACTGAAAATACAAAAATTAGCTGGGTATGGTGGCGGGCGCCTGTAATGGCAGCTACTCGGGAGGCTTAGGCAGGAGAATCACTTGAACCTGGGAGGCGGAGATTGCAGTGAGCTGAGATTGCACCACTGCACTCCAGCCTGGGTGACACAGTGAGACTCTGTCTCAAAAAAACCAAACCAAACCAAACAACAAAACCAAAAAGCCCATAATAAATAAGTAAAATAAAATAAAATAAAAAGAAGGTAGCCAGAGTCCATGCTGCACACCAGCCACAGGAGCCGGACCTGGCCCAGTCCGACGTGGAGGGGTTGGCGGTGTAGGGTGAGGCCAGGTGCAGCCCCGCTTTCTGAGTCCCTCAATTTAGTATGGGGAAAAATGCTGGGGCAAGGAAGGATCCCTTGGTCCAAACCGACAGGAGAGGACACTGCCAAAGCGGGGCTGAGGAACGGGGGACAGGGAACCGAGGGCTAGAGCCAGGAAAAGACAGAAAAACCCCGGACTGGAGGAGCCAGCAAACACAGGGCGTGTGAGAAATGTGATGAGAAGCTTCCTGGTCTGTAAGACAGGACCCTGTCCCATGCTCCCGCCTCCCGAAACCTCACACACATGACCAGCTTCAGATGCAAGGCCTGGATCCAGGGGCTCCCGGGCCAGGTACAGTGAGTGTTGTTTCTGGAAATCCTTGCGAGGTCCTCATGAGGGCACGATTCTCATCCCCACGCTACAGGTGAGGATACGGAGGTGCGCGGAGACATGTGGCCTGCCCACAGGCACCCATGGAGGGTGGGAAAGACTCACTGGAAGGTAAGCTCCATGTAGGCAGGGATTTTAGTCTGTTCTGTTGACTCTTATGTCCCCAGATCATAGTACAGTACCTGACACTGAGCAGGCACTTGATTAATATTTGTTTAAATAAATGAATGAATGAAAAATGGATAAAGTAGTAAAGGTTTCTGTGTCTATAAGCCCAATATCCAGTAGCCATGTGATATGAGAGTCGGGCAAAAAACCCACAGATCATCTGAGGCGCATCAATAGAATGACAATACTGAGGAAGAGGAAAGTGATGGTTTAGTCATTCTCTGATCTGGCTAGATAACAACTCAAGTGTGCCATCTAGCAGCAGGCATCCGATCAAGATGGGTCCTTCTCAATGCCAAACCCACACTCAGGCAAGATGAGACCATAGCAGGTGAGACGGCATGAAGCAACTCCCATCACTCCTTCCGGGGCTCATGGCTTTCCAGGGGACTCTAACATAGCACATCTCCATCAATAGGCAAGAAACGGGAAAGGAAAATGAACATTAAATGAGCAGCTATGCATCAGGCCCTGCCCTTGGCCCCTTGACTCCTCCAGGCATCCACCAAACAGTGAGGGTGTGTGTCACACATGGGGCTGTGCCTGGTTTTACAGGGATGAGAGAGAGCAAATCTGAAGACATGTCACCCCACTTTGTCCTGGAGGTAGACATCATTGTCTCCATGTACGATGGGGACACTGAGGCTGCTGAGGGTGAAGCCATAAGTGAGGAAAGGGGCAGAATCCAAGCCCCAAGCTGTGAAGGTCAGATGGGTGGAGCCTGCCCCCAAAGTGTTCAGGTCTAATTTGATGCACGCGATTTATGCTGTGATCTCCTTGGGAAGGGTAGAAGGCAAAGGAAATGAAAAACTGAGATAGGGAGCGAGAGGGAGGGAGAAAAAGTTAGGCATGAGCACCAAGGCCTTTGGCAGGGAGGTGGGGGGCCTCAGAGGGAGTGCTGACGGGGTCGAGAAGGGCAGAAGGCAGGAAGAAACCATTACCAGGGATCCCAGCTGTGTGCAGAGAGTCACTGCCAGGTGACCCCCCTGAAAGTGAGAGGGAGGGACGCAGGGCAGGAGAGGGCAGGTTTCAGCATCCTGGAGTGCTAGTGCCCTCCCAGCTCAGCGCGCTGCCACCCACCCTAAGCGCAGACCCTGGCCGGCCACAGCTCACCCAGCCCTGGCAGGGAACAGAGGGGCTCTTCATGCCGACAGAGACCCGCATTCCGGAGGCAGAGGATGCGAGGGCCTCAGACAAAGAGGCCTTTCGGTGGAACCACCGCGGCATCTTTATTTAACAGGGAGCCCTTGAGGGGAGCCGCGTGGAGGGCTTGTCCTGATTTCAGGCTGACAAGAGGCTCTCAGCCCAGAGCAGCTTCCATTAGAGCTGCTGCCAAAGCTCAGCTCTGGCCAAAATCATTTGGCAGGAGAGGGTGGTGCTGAGCAGTGACTCCCCACAGCCTGGGCTGCTGCTGATGGCCAGGGCCAGGGAACCCCCGAGCCCAGGCATTCTGAGAAGAGCAGGGTGGGGGGCCACATACATGAGTATACCAGGGTTAGCACCCCAGCTCAGGTCTAAATTTCTGCATTCATGATGTATGCCATGTGGTGGTAAAGTCAGGGCCTCAGCCTCAGGATCTTGGGCTGCAGGCAAATGTGGGTTTGGGCGAGAAGCCTAGCGCAATGCCTGGTGAAGGGTAGGCACTCAGTAGATGTGAGCCATGATAACATTAGTGTCACTGCTGCCATTGTCATTCTTTAGGAGAAAGCAGTGATGCACACTCAAAAGAGCACCAGAATGAGAGACAGGAGAGTTCAACTCTATTTCCAGTTCTACAGTTACATACTTGCTGTGTGACCTTAGGCAGCTCACTTCACCTCTCTGGTTGTCACTTCTTCCAAGATAAAACGGAATCCTGAAGTACGTCTCATGGAAGAACTGCCTGATGAGGTGAAATGCATTGTGTAGGCACATGTGAAATCTGCTTTGATGGTCCCCCATCTTGGCCTTGGGGATCACCATGTTTATGACCATCACAAAGACTCTGAGAAGTCCTGAAGGAAAGAAACCTGTAGAGCTTAGTACAGGCCAGCATTTACTACTTACTACTGACAACAGCCTGTGAGATGTATCATTTAATCAGCACACCAACTCTAAGGGGAGCGTGTGACTATGATTTCAGTTTTACAGAAGAGACTAAAGCAGGAAGAGGTTAAGTAATTCCCTGAGGCCTCACAGATAGCAAGTAGCAAAGTTTTTTTTTGTTTCTTTCTTTTTTTTTTTTAGATGGAGTCTCACTCTGTCACCTAGGTTGGAGTGCAATGGCACAATCTCATCTCACTGCAACCTCCACCTCCTGGGTTCAAGTGATTCTCCTGTCTCAGCCTCCTGAGTAGTTGGGATTACAGGCATGTGCCACCACACCTGGCTAATTTTTGTATTTTTAGTAGAGATGGGTTTTCGCCAAGTTGGCCAGGCTGGTCTCGAACTCCTGACCTCAAGTGACCCACCTGTCTCGGCCTCCCAAAGTGCTAGGATTACAGGCGTGGGCCACCACATGGGACCATAAACAGCAAAATTTTGAATCAGGCTGAGTCCAGAGCCTATGTCCTGATCCACTCCCTCCTGCCTCCAGCTTTACCCACAGGTGTTTGACTGTGGTGCTGATTTTTCTAACAACTCCTCCTCGTGACATCCTGTGGAACACAGCGGAGGCAAATCCAGGTTTGAGACATTCTGAAATTTCTTCCAGGTCTAACTGTTAACAACTCTAACTGTAAACAGCACTATCACCAGTGAATTCATCTGTCTGATCTATCAATCAATATGATTGAGACTTTCTAATAGAGCTCAGATGAGCTCAGAGGGTTCTGAAGGCCTCAGGTTGGAGAAGGGCTAAAATGAGCATGATTTTATAGCCCTCAGGTTAGGGGGCGAGTGGCAGGAAGCACTGCCCTGTGGGGCTGCTGGAACCATGCAGGTCTCTGGAGGACGTCCGCTGAGCTGGCCTCAGTCCCCCTCAACCCTGCCATTCTGTGAACCGGGGGTCATTGAGCTGGCTGAGAGTGGATCTGCAGAAATGGCATGCAGGAAGGGGCTGGGGTAGTGGGTACCTGGGTCAGGGGGACCGGTAATGAGGTGGTGAAGAGCCATTCAGGTTTTGCCCTCAGCTAGTCCTGCCAGTTTCCCCTTTTCCAGTCCTGGACTGTCCTGCAGTCTCCAGCTCCTGCCCCTCAAGACCATTTTCTGGGGACCATGACATGAGCCATCACTTAGCACTGAGCGTCATCATGGCCAATGGTTCAAGTGTAGACAAGGGAGACGGTGGATGCATTGTGTGTCTCTGAGACCTCCACTCAGATACGGTGGCCACAAGTCTGGTCTTTGCACATGCAAGTGGCATAGGAGGGGGCCCAGGCAGACTGTGCTCAGGCCCTCTGCTTGGAAACAGTCATCCTCCACAGAGCCCACCGGTGTCAGGACAAAAAGCAAAGCTCTGCATTTGGCAAAACACCACGGGTGTCCACTCTTTACACAGGATCAACTGCTTCTCTCTCTCTCTCTTTTTTTTTTTTTTTGAGACCGAGTCTTGCTCTTGTTGCCGAGGCTGGAGTGCAATGGCAAGATCTCAACCCACTGCAACCTCTGCCTACTGGGTTCAAGCGATTCTCCTGCCTCAGACTTCTGGGTAGCTGGGATTGTAGGTGCGCCCCACCATGCCCAGCTGAGTTTTGTATTTTTAGTAGAGACGGGGTTTCATCATGTTGGTCAGGCTGGTCTCGAACTCCTAACCATGTGATCTGCCCACCTCGGCCTCCCAAAGTGCTGGGATTACATGCCTGAGTGACCGTACCCGGCAACTGCTCCTCTCTTTTCAGTAGCATCAGTTTATTTTCTTTCTTTTTTTTTTAAGTGCTCCTTCCTGCACAATGATTTTTTTTTTTTAAACATCATTTTATAGTTCCTGGAAATCTTACAGGTAAAAGCCTGGCTGCTCTGGGTGGGCTTAGAGGTGTGGTAACAGGGTGCTGGCATCCTGCGCCTCTGGCCTCCCACCTGTGTCCTTCCAGCCTCACCTCTGGGGCTGTCTCTAACCACCCAGACTGTTCTTCCTAGGTCAGCATCTAGAAAGCTGGGGTCTCACTGAATTTCTGAAATCAGAGTATTCAAAACACACGGGTTTTCTTTTTGAAGGATCTAAGCAGTGACTCCCCTTGAAATGTAAATGGTGTCTAATTCCTGGTAGCAGTTTAAGCCATTTCACAAGGGATCTTAGTACATCAGGGCCTGGGGGACACATCACCCTCTGAGGAAGTTTTGTCTACTTGTGATCTTTCCATCTTGTTATCAGGCACAGGCTGGACACCCCCTTAGGGCTGGGCTTCCTGTTTATTAGTGAAGACACAGAGATAACAGATGTGGCCCTCAAGGAGCTCAGATCTGGGAGAAGATGGACACACAGGAGTCACCCTTCTGCAGAGGAGAAATGCGCAGACTCGGGGGTGGGCACAGTCCTCTGGGGGCAGAATGGCAGGAGTGATCAGCTGTTCCTGGGGAGTCGTGAGGCTTATGGAGGGGCCCGCTGTGGAAGCTGAATGTTCCCCCAGGCAGGGGACCAGAACAGGCTCAGGGGCAGAGGCCTGGCTGATTGGGGAAGGCCTCGTGTCTGCTGGTCTAAACTGTAGGATGTGGAAGAGAGAGGTAGGGGCCGAGGCCCCAGCAGCACTTGGAACCAGCCCACAGAGGGCCCGGCTGAGGTGCTCAGATGTTCTCGGGGGCAGTGGGACTCCTCTGAAAGAGCCCTGTGTTTTTTTGAAACAGGGTCTCACTCTGTCACCCAGGCTGGAGTGTGATGGTGCAATCATGCTACCTCCCAGGCTCCAGTGACGCTCCTACCTCAGCCTCCTGAGTAGCTGGGACTACAGGCATGCACTATCACACCCAGCTATTTTTTGTATTTTTTTTGTAGAGATGGGGTTTCACCATGTTGCCCAAGATGGTCTCAAACCCCTGAGCTCAAGCAATCGGCTCACCTTGGCCTCCCAAAGTGCTGGGATTACAGGCATAAGCCACTGTGCCCGGCCCTCTGAAGGTCTTTAAGGAGAAAAGGGACAGGATCTGCTTTATGTCAGCCTAGAAACTCCTTCTCCTGGGTCTGTCAGGGAGATGGCGAGATTCTACTACCTGGGTTCCCCCAGAGCACCAGGCCACTCAGGAGGCCCCTCATGAACAGATCAGCTTTGGCCTCTGTGTAAGTCTCCCCACTGGCAAGGCCTTTCCTGGGCCAGGTCTGCTTTCAGAACAAGGACCACAGACAGGAATGCCGTTACTCTCCCCAGGGGGAGAGCCAATGATTGGCTGTGGTGGAAAATCCCATGGTGGAACGGAGAATAGCTGGGACTAGGAACCACCGCCATGCAATAGCCTCAGTTTTCAAGTCTGGGAAGTGGGAATAAAAATGAATGAGTCAGGGCGGTGCAGAGGGGAGGGTCAGGAGATCCTTACCCTTCAATGCTGACCTCTTGTTGGGCTCAGACTTCCTGCCCCTAAGCCTGACCACACCCAATCCCTCTTCCCTCCTGCAAAGAAAGCCATTGATCCCTGAAAGCAAATGTGTCACGGACAGACTAATACTAGAAACAAGCTCAGCTATTTGGGTAGCAAAAAAATTCTAGTCGTACCAACCAGGAAGTGGAGACTTGTATAATTGTCATTAACATGTCAAAGGGTGAGGTGATCATTCTCAAACACTCTCACACTCCTCTGTGAACTCCTCCCTAGAAGATTTATTTTATCCCCTGGACAAACACTGCAAATATGTATTTCACCCCTAGGAAAGGGGTAAACAGAGTCACTTAAAAAGCGGTGAGTCCAAGCCTCTATGGCATAGCTGACTTGTTAGTCTGATGAAAGTCTTCAACTTGTGGAGTCCCAACCATTAAATATTAACTGCATTACCATGTTGCCCTTTACATTAATTTATGAAGTTAAAGAAATGCCTTTGGAACCCCTCTTCATACACACCTGACCCTCAAGTGCCACATAAAACAATCACTCAGTCGGCATGTGGTAAATTTTCGGTGATTCTCATCCAATCTGCTGCCTATACATTAAAAACGCTGAGATTGGGCTGTGAAACTGCCATTAGGCGGTGGGACTGGCTGGCCAACAAGGGCAGGGAGCCTGAAGTCT
Organism: Cacajao melanocephalus; assembly: GCA_963573385.1. Taxonomy (NCBI): domain Eukaryota; kingdom Metazoa; phylum Chordata; class Mammalia; order Primates; family Pitheciidae; genus Cacajao; species Cacajao melanocephalus. Next base: position 46,120 of record CAUYLG010023292.1, on the reverse strand, counting down.
GCGGAGGTCCACTGCACGGTCAGACTTTCTATGCCTGAGTCCTTGCAGGGAGCTGGCTGCTCGGGGTGCAAAGCCAGCTGCACCATTTTGGGTGCATCTGAATTCCCATCAAACCCCAGACTCTGAGCCCACATTGTCCAGCAGGTCCAAGGAAGATGGTTAGCCAGGCAGGTGGGCTATGCAGGGGATTGTGAGTAGAGACTCCAGAGGCACTAGGCAGTGCATAGACGAGGGCAGGCAGAGACAGGGGAAGGGCTGGCCGTGGAGCGGACTGCACATGGCACCGGCTGTGAAGCTGGCTGGGGTTGGCAGTGATGCTGAGTGGCCCATATGGAGGCAGAGCTGTGAAATGCAAAGCTGGTAGCTGTGGCCATGGACTTGTCTCTAAAGACCATTCCAAGGTCAGTGGGTTTCTCAGACAATCAGACCACAGATCCCAGCCTCCTAGTTCAGCAGAATTAAAGGTCACTCTGAACTACTCCACCCCCGGCCATTCTCAGAGTAAATCACTGCCTGTGAGAGAGATGGCTGTCTGCTTGGTGGACCCATGGCTCCTTTCCTTGTCTGGCTCTGGGCAGTTTCCATCTGTGCTAATCAGGTTAGGAGGCCCCTCCTCTTGCAGACCCCACTTCAATGGCTCCTCCAGCTACCCACGGCACACTGGAGCTCCAGAGCCCCTCTGAATCAGGAGTCCTGTTCAAAGCCTGATCCCAGGAGATAAGATGCTATCACTTCCTCCTCCGGATAATCCAGCAGACCACATTTCCATGGAGCCCAACTGCAGATGCCTTGGGCTGGTTAATCTGGCTATAAATCCCAGCTGGAAAAGCCTTCCTCCCACCCTTTGCCCCCTCCCCCATTAGCTTTGCCCATTTATTTAGCTTCTTGGGAAAGGAATAAAGAGAAATAAAGGCTCAGGCTGCAGCCATCAATTTAACCAGAAACAGCAAATGTCTGTTAAAGAGAAAAATGAATATTGGTCTGAAGAAGAATTTCTAGCTTAAGGGAATCCAGCATTGGGGTATCCCTTTAAAATAAGGCAGAACATGTGACCCAAGTATAACGTGCACAGTTATGAAATTCAAGCTTCAGTTTAATGGAGAGTACATTGTCTTTTTTTCTCATAGGCTTGGGAACACCAGATAATAAATTTAGCAAGTTGGTTCTTATTTCGACATTTTTAATTATTTATTTTTTTTAGGGACAGGATCTTTCCCTGTTACCCAGGCTGGAGTGCGGTGGCGTGATCACAGCTCACTGCAGCCTTGACCTCCTGACTCAAGCAGCCCTCTCACCTCAACTACAGGTGTGTGCTACCACGCCTGGCTAATTTTAAACTTTTTTTGGAGAGACGAGGTCTCGCTATGCTGCTCAGGCTGATCTCGAACTCGTGGCCTCAGGTGATCCTCCTGCAACAGCTCTGTATGAAGACACTGTGACATACATTCTTCCTACTCTGCCCCCATGTGAGATAGTGTTTTTCTATTCATTTTACAGATGAGCAAACTAGGACTCAGAGAGGCAAAGCAACTTGCCCAAGGTCACGTAGCTAGCAAGTGGGCACTGGGATTCGACTCCAGCTCTTCTCCCTCTGATACGCTAATACCAGCACCTGTGAAATTGTAGACTACATTTGCCACACTATAACACATTATAACACATCTTCTCAAGATTTTTGAGTCAGAAACCACAGTGGGTTTCATTTAACTACGAAATTCTAGCTCTACTAAAGCCAATGGTGCCCGGTAGAAACATTACATTATTTCGTGTTTGCTTTTTTATTTGCTTGTTTTTATTTTTTATTTGCTTTTTAACTTTTTATTTGCTTTTAATAAAGCCTTTCACCAGCCTGGGCAACAGAATGAGACCTGTCTTGAAAACATGTTAAAAATATGGCCAGGGGCTGGGCACGGTGGCTCATGCCTGTAATCCCAGCACTTTGGGAGGCCAAGGTGGGTGGATCACGAGGTCAGGGGTTCTAGACCAGCCTGACCAACATGGTGAAACCCCACCTCTATTAAAAATACAAATTGGCTGGGCATGGTGGTGTGTGCCTGTAATCCCACCTACTCAGGAGGCTGAGGCAGGAGAATCGCTTAAACCTGGGAGGTGGAGGTTGCAGTGAGTCGAGATCATGCCACTGCACTCCAGCCTGGGCAACAGAGGGAGACTCCATCTCAAAAAAAAAAAAAAAAAGGCCAGGTGCTGTGGCTTACATCTGTAATCCCAGTACTTTGGGAGGCTGAGGCAGGCAGATCACTTGAGGCCAGGAGTTTGAGACCAGCCTGGCCAACATGGCAAAATCACGTCTCTACTAAAAATAAGAAAATTAGCCAGGCATGGTGGCGTGCGCCTATAATCCCAGTTACTCGGAAGGCTGAGGCATAAGAATTGCTTGAACCCAAGAGGTGGAGGTTACAGTGAGCCAAGATGGCACCACTGCACTCCAGTCTGGGCCACAGAGTGAGACTTTGTCTCACCAAAATAAATAAATAAATAAATAAATAAATAATAAGGCCTTTTCATGTGCTTGTTTATTTAACACAAATTGTTTGCCCTTTGTAAAAATAATCACAAAAGTATCTGCTGAATGCTTCCTCTGAGCCAGACGCTGTGCTGCTGCCTTACAATGTGCCAGCTCATCCCATCCTCGTGACCACCCTGTGTGGAGGCACCCTGTGTGGTCACCTCCCTACTGGACAGATATGGAAATTGAGGCTCAGGGAAGTTAAGCAACTTGCCCAAGTTCATGAAATTAGTCAAAGCTTTGAACCCGGGAAGTCTGGCCCTCCAGAGGCCACGTGCCAAGGAATCTGAGAGCCGCTGGTAGTCGCTCATGCTCACTGCAGGAGTGCTGGGCTCTAATCAAGCAGACAGACAGGTGGGCTCTGGCGCATGACACTGCTGTCCTTCTCCTGCCTGCTCTTTGGCACTGGCTGTGTTAATATGTGTGTGTGTATGTGTGTGTGTGTTTGTGTGAACACCTGCATCTGTAAAGATGTGTATATGAACATTTGTAGTTACCAAGATTTAGGGAAATTAACAAATGTGCACTGCTGATGCTATTGAACTGATTCCACAACATCCCAAAGGGAATTCAAAGAAACAGTCCTTCTATGTACAGCAAAATCCCACATATAGAAGCAAGCAGGAAGGAGCAGGAGGCTCCTTGACAGCCCCTGAGCTCAGTTCACTTCCCACAGGAAGTGACTTAAAGCCTTGTTCTGTAAACATGGATATGTCCTGACAGGCACAGAGGCTTAGCTGTGAACCTGAGGTCTTTGTGTCCCAGAGAGTGGCCCAGCTACGGGGTGACCCCATGCCCACCCCTCTGGCCAGGGAACACCAGGCCTCAGGAGGGTTCTGTACAGCAGCCTTCTTTCACAGATGGACAGACTCAGGCAGACGGGCCCCTCCCCTCCCCACAGCCCTCCCTGAGCCCCTCCCCCAGCCCCAGACACACTCTTACCCGGCAGTACTCATCGATAGGCTTCAGCCTCTTCACAGCTACATCCCGGATGTGGCTTCTGCGGAAGAGGATCTTGCCTGGAAGAGAGATGCTCATGAGTGGGGAATTCAGGCTAAAACTGCCACAGGGACCCTCTCATTCCCCACTCCCCTGGCTTCTCAGCATCTTAGTCCAGCACTACCTGCCACCACCCCTGTCCATGGTCGAGGAAACAAGAGAGGAGCGGTCACCTTTCCTGGCAGGCAGGATGCGCCCTAGGCTGAGAGCCCAGGACCTCTCTGGCAGGTGAGGAGCCCTGGAGGCTGCCATCTTGGGATTCAATGACGACTTGGCCAGGCCACCTCGCCTGGATCTAATGGCAGGATCGATGAATGCCCGGAGTGGGTGCGGCTCTCAAGTGACCTTGCAAATCAACACAAAGTAGAGCCCAGCCCACATGCTACGCTTTGTTTTCAGGCCCATCCCTCCTTGAGAAATCGGCATTCATTCCTGCCAGCTGGGCAGGAATTCCTATTCTTAGTCTAGGTGGGTGGCTCCTTCCAGGGCGGGCACAAGGCAATACCAAGGGAAGCACGGCTGTCCCAGCCTGAGTGTTTCCTGGCCTCTGTGTGCACACAGCTTCCAGCCATATGGACTGCTGCCAGCTGGGCTGGGACACCCCTCTACAGGTATGGGCAAGGCTTATAGGAAATGCCAGCCCCTCAGCCCTTCCCAGCTGGCTCTCCCAAGCTAGCCACATTCAATCACAACAAATGCGTCAAGGCATAGTCCTTTTCTAGTCTGTGAAATTTAGAATCTGAACTCCTTGGTTTGATGTTCAAGGTCTTACACAACTGACTTCTGTGCCGGGTGGCTGTCAACGTCTAGGGCCAAAGCCCCCTTTTCCAAAGCCCTTCCTTGATTGGCTGAGCTGGGAGTAATGTCCCTTTCTGGAACATCCACAACACAGTGTCCATACCTAGGCTACTGCCACGTTCTGCTGTGAGTTATAGCACTTGTGACTCATCTCGGGGCCCAAGAGCTTGGTACATGATGATGTGCTCACCTGTAGCTGTGACAGGGATCTGTTGCCTCAGTCTACCTAATTTCCCCCAGAGAAGGTATCTTCCACTCCCAGTCCTTGTGGTGTCAATAAGACTAGCCACACCCCCTAGTAACAAGGGTAGCCACAGGATGCAGCCTAGTCAGCCAGCGTCACAGTGATTGGCTAAGGGGTGGGGAGGGACCCGATCTGGGCCAATGAGAGTCAGCCCTGAGACTGCTTTTCCCTATGGTTGCTAAACTGGCAGGATGGAAGCCTGGCACCTCTAGTGGCCTGAGAAGCAAACAGAATGAGAGAAAGGAAGGGTGCCTGGCACAAGGCAGGTGCTTGGTAAAAGCTTCTCGAGTGATTGAAAAGCCGAGTGAAGGGGTGGACAGAGCCCTTTGACATCATTTTAGCAGCTAGATATTGGTAGCTGTTCTGAAACTAGGGTCAACCTCATCCTTTTCAGTTTACATAAAGCAATACCGTTTTCTTTTTCATTTAAATGAGTTGAAGATGGGTTTTTATAACTTGCATTAGAGACCCAATTAAGATCATTTCCAATGCATGTGAGCAAACAGGTAAACTGCACGTGAATCCACGCCAGCTGTTTCCGTCAAGGTCCGAGTGAAAAGCCATCGCCTTGATTTAGCTCATTCCCCTTGTTTCTGGGGATTTGACTGGCATTTGTTTATTTTGGAGGCAATCCCAAGAAATATTAGGGTAGTGGGACAGTAAGGGCAGGAAGGGGAAGCAAGTGTTATCAGCCCAGTTAGTCATGGTGGGCAATCGGAGCTCAATTCTGCTGGGGGGCTCCAGGAGACAATAGAGAATGTACCTGGCACTCGGAGGCTGGGGATCTACCCACCAACTCCCTGTCTGTCACTGAGGGCTGCCTCCAGGGGCATTAACTCCAGCACATCTTCTGTCTGAGTGTGCACCCACGGCTAGACAAAGCCCTGAGGTAGAGAGCCCCAGTGGCTCCGGTGAGCAGCTTTTGGCAGCCAGAGGTGAACAGACAGGGGACCCGGGGGCTATGAAAACCACAGCTGCAGCCATCCCTGACTTCCCTGCCACCATGAGCATTGGTCGCCAGCCCTGCTGAAGTCAGACAGTGGAACGTGTGAGTGCGTCTCATGGCATGTGACTTGCTTCCTGTGGGTCTCTCTCATCTCTCCGCAGTGGCTCTGCAGCTCACCCCTCCTGTCTGTCCCCCCACTCTGAGGAGCACTAAGATTAGCATTCAGCAGATGCTCAGTGAGTGCTTGCTGGGTCATTCTTGTTCCTCTCCAGGACTCTTGCTCAAGCTCTCCTTCCTCCTCTCCTCTCTGAAGCCAGAGAGCGGGCCATCTCCCTGTCAGATGGACAACACTGTGCAGACAGATGACGTCATCAAGATGAAGCGGCTCTGCTTTGCGTTCCTCTTGAAAGGAGATAAAACGCGATATATCCAGACACTGGAGACGCCGCTGCTCCTTGGGGGAAGATGTTACAGATTCGGGATTCCTTTGCCTCTTTGCCTCCTACCCTTTTTTGGTTGGCTGTTGCTTGATTGCTCACATGCCAGAGGCTACATGTGTGGGGCCAGGGGGATTCTGTGTAAAAGTGGAAACAGGAGGAGACCTGCACTCGGGACTGCCAAGATGGGTGGTCCTGGGGCTGGAATTCTGGGCCTTTCTACCTAAGGCGGTTGTCTGTCAGGAGCTGAGGGATGCCCGGACTCAGTGACACCAGTGGTCCAGCCATATGAGCAGGGCCCTGAAGGACCATCTGAGATACAGAGGAAATCCAGGGGGACAATAGGAGGGCGGGGGCAGGGCCCACAAACCTGCATGGAGCAGGGCCTCAGCCTCCAAAAATGGCACTCCCGTTCTTTCTCATCCTGTCAGGGGACAAAAAGGAAAGGAGGGAGATGGGGAGGTAAATGGGGTCCCTCTCCCAGTCCCCCACCTCAGCATTGGCCAAAGCTCTGGCTGGGTCTTAGATCATTCCTGACCTAGTTGCAGACAGAACTCATTTAAAAATCTAGTTAAGGAGCACTGAGGCCTCCCCGCAGGCGTACGAGGTCCAGAGGAGGAAGGGATAGGTTGGGATGGGGAGGTAGGAGAGAGGAGCCACCTGACTCCTCCCCACGCTGGCCCCAGGCACAGGACCACACCCTGCCCCTCGAGCTGCGCTCTGAGTGAGGCCACCGGGGCACTGCTCCTGGGGCTGACCAGTCCTCCCCACCAGGCTCCTGGATCTGCTCCTCACTTGCAGGGTCAGAGGAGGATTTCTGCACAAGCCAATTCCCAGCCGAGTTTTTGGAAGCCCAATGGGGCTTCCCTCTTTCCCGCTGAAATCCCGACAGGACCAACGTTTTCTTTTCCCAGGGCTTTGGCACCATCCGCCAGTCGGGGAGAGAGGGAGGGAGGGCCTGGAAGGGATTCTCCGGTCTTGACTTCTCTGTTAGGAATCCAAACCGCACTCCGAAAGCCAAACCGGTGACCATATAAAAGGGGGAGAGAAAAAGGAGGAGGAGGAAAATCCCCATTAAGGAAGCCGAGACCACAGGGCATTAAAGGCCTCTTGTAAATGTAATGCAGCCTGTTGACGGGGAGGCTCAGCTTCTGCCAGAGCCTTCGAAGCCATGTAGATGCCGCCCCAGGAACCTGATGAGCATCACAAGAAAGATTGCACGGGGCATGAAACAGACCTAACTCATCAGACTAACTCAGTCCTGAAGGTGGAGAAGAAGCTGTGCAGCCGGCGGCGTCCAAGCAGTAACTGGAGGTCCCTCTTCCTGCCACTCTGGGCTGGGAAGAGGTGAGACCAGCGAAGGAGTCGGGGCATCTGGTGGGAGTCCTGGGTTCAAGTCCCAAGTCCCACCCAAGCCACAGGCTGACTGTGTGGCCCTGAAACAGGTCCCTTTTCCAAGGGGACTTCGGTGTGCTCATCTGGGGCCTGGGATCTATGGATGCTCCCTCCGGAAGCCCTAAGATTGATTTATAGTGGGGACTTTAGCGGGCAGAGGAGGAGTGAGGATAGGGTTAATGGTAGCTAAGTGCTCGGCACACACCAGGTGCACACTAAAAGCTTTTCACTGAATTCCCTCCCTTCATCCTCACAACAACCTTGAAGCAAGTACTTTAACCAGGCCCATTTTATTCTAGAGGAGATAGCAGCTCAGAGAGGTTGAAGGACCTGCCCGAAGTCACAAAGCTATCAAGTGACTACGCTGGGATTCAACCTGAGGTTTTAAAGCTTAGTGGCGGAGAGCCGTGATCTTTGGGCTTGGATCATGTAAGGCCTTGAGAGCCTCCATGAGAACCTTAGATTTTATTCTGTATGTGAAGGAGATGAGAACAGTCAAACCCCTAGACCAACCACAGCCTCCAGGGCTCTTCCTGGGAAAGTACGTATGGGATGGGCTCCTATGAGAGCTAGGGCCTGGGGCCGTCAACAAGTAGAATCTCCAGACACAGTCCTGAAAGCGGACAGTTCCACTGGCCAGGTCCCCACACCAGCCGTGAAGAGTTTGGGAGCAACCCCCATGAACTAGGACCCATCTGCACTGATCATAGAAGCCATAAGAGAGGGCTGGCCCTGGGACCTCTTCTGGTCTGAGCAGGCATGGCAGCCTCTCCTCTTTACACTCACAGTGTCTATGCATGCACGTACGACTCCCTCTTCCCTGCCTTTTCTGCCACCTGGAATGCCATTCATTCTTGGAAGACTTCCCCCTGCCTTTCCTTCTTTCCTTCCATCCTTCCTTCCTTCCCTTGGTCCACCCAGCACTGTCCTGATGGAGGCCTGTCCCAAGTCAGGTGCTGTTCCAGGTGCTGGGAGCATTGCAGTGAACCTGACCGATGGGGGCCTTGCTCTCAGGAGTTTCCCTCCTAATTGGGAAGGGGGTGGGCATGGGAAGAAGAAAGTATACATTTTCATATCTAGCGAGTGGTTTGGTTACACTTCCACGTCTCCCCCCACCTCTACAAAGACAATAACACAAGGTAATGCGAGGAGGGGTGCCTGGAGGGAGGGAGAATCAGAGAGTGGTCAAGGAGGCTTCTCTGGGCTTCAGTGGAGATGTCAAGGAGGAGAAAGCAGCGGTGCAAAGCTCTGGAACGAGAGGGCTAGCCAGAGGGAACTATAACAGCCAAGGCCCTGGGACAGAAAGACCTGTGCATGATGGAAGGAGGAAAAGAAAGGAGCCTGCAGCCACAGAAGAGACTTTGCTTTCATTCCAAGTGCCCTTGGGTCTGCTGATCAACCCTCAAGGAAATGTCCTTAAGGCACAGTTCCACACTGCCTCCCCCATGAAGCCTTCCTTGAATGCTTGTCTCGCCCTTCCTTGCCAACCTCCAGGGCCCTCTGGCAGTCACCCCACTCTGGCCCTCTCTCCCTGATGTCCTGCAGAATTTGTCAGACAGCCACCCTCTTCAGGACCCCCTCTCACTTTCCCAAGGAGTCCCCTGATTTATAGCAACAGGGTCAGCAGCCCCCTGGGCTCAAGAAGAGCCAGCTCCTCCTAGCCACCCTGGCCTCCAAGGAGACAGATGCTCACAACCCCTCCCCTCAATGTAGCCCAGAGAGCCTGGACTGTCAAGGGAGACTTGCCGAAGAAATGGGGAGAGCACAGGAGGGCCTGGAGCCCACAGACCGCACGGTGCAGAGGCTCGTGCCCCAGGGACAGCCCTCCTGCCCTTCTAACTGGGCCTGAGAACAGAAAGGAAGGTGGGATGCAGTTGTCACCTAAGGCTGCTGGCACAAATGACCACAAACCCGGTGGCTTAAAAAAACAGGAATTTGGCAGATCATGGTGGCTCATGCCTGTAATCCCAGCTATTTGGGAGGCTGAGGATGGAGGATCGCTTGAGCTCAGGAGTTTAAGACCAGACTAGGCAACACAGTCTCTGCAAAATGCTAAAAAAAAAAATATCAGCTGGGCATGGTGGTGCATGCCTGTGATGCTAACTACTCAGGAGGCTGAAGCGGGAGGATCGCTTGAGCCTGGGAGGTTGAGGCTGCAATGAGTCGTGACCGTGCCACTGTACTCCTGCCTGAGTGAAAGAGTGAGACTGTCTCAAAACAAACAAACAACAACCCAGGAACGTATTCACTGCTGGTTCTGGAGGTCAGAAGTCTGAAATCACGGTGTCAGCAGTGTCACGCTCCTTCTGGAGGCACCAGGGTAGAGTCCTTCTGTACCTCGTCCAGCTTTTGGGGCTCCAGGCACCTCTTGGCTCGTGGCAGCATCACTCCAGTCTCCACCTCGGTCTTTACATGGCTTTCCCGCCCTGTGCCTGTGTCTCACGTCTCTTCTGCCTTGTCTTATAAGAACACCTGTCATTGAGTTTAGTGTCCACCCTAAATCCAGGATTATCTCATTTCAAGATCCTGAATTACATCTGCCAAGACCTTTTCTCCAAATGAGGCCAGATTCACAGGTTTCAAGGGGTTAGGACTTGGACACACCTTTTTGGGAGCCATTCTTCAACCTACCACAGGCGGTTATGGGTGAGTCACCGGACAGACCAGTCACCTGACCGGGCCCTGTATCCCTAAGTGGATAGCAGTGGCCCTGAGGACAGGGGTGGTTTCTCTATCCCCTGAGTCCCTGGACATGTCTGGTGTGGTGCAGGGTGACATGGATGTGGGTGCAGTCTGAAGCTCTCGGGGGGGTGGGGACAGGGAGTGTCTGGACCGAGCAGCTCCAGGGTCTCTGAGCCTGAGGAGAGATGCAAGTCATGGGGACCTGAAGCTGAGCAAATGGGGGGCGGGTCCTTCTCTGGCTCTGAGGGCTGATGTGACACCCAGAAGAGAAGAGATGAACAGATTTCCTAGATCAACTGAAGGAAGGAAGATGTGAGGATTCCTTCAGGGAACCTCCCTCCCCCCACAAGGGTGACATGCGTGCTCTGGGGTGATAAGACACAGGCAGTGCGTGTGGGAGGAAGGAGGAGGGGCTAAGTCTCCCACTCCCACAGCTCTCTGCGGTCCTGAGACCTGACCAGGTCCCTGTGCAAAGTGGGCGGGACCAGCCAAGGACCCCATGTCCAGTTGCCCTCATCAGATGCCTTCATCCGTGCTGTTTGCTGACACAGATTGATGAAGACAGAAGCTCTTAAATGAAGGGCCCTCGGCAGAGGAGAGCAGAGAGAATATAACCATAATTCCACTAATGGGGCTTCCTTTGCCATGAAAAACAAAACACATACCACCCCTCCTTCATTCTCAGTTTGTTTGATTTTAGAGCGGTTGTTACTAACCCCCAACTCCAGGAGTCACTGAGGCTCGGTGATCCCAGCTGGTCCAAGGAGAAGCAGCCTGGGACTCTCTTTTTGTTTTTGAGACAGGGCCTTGTCTACCACCCAGGCTGGAGTCCACCCAGGCTATCATGGCTCACTGCAGCCTTGAACTCTTGGGCTTAAGCAATCCTCCCACCTCAGCCTCCCGAGTAGCTGGGACTGCAGGTGCGCACAACACCTGGCTACATTTTTGTAGAAATGAGGTCTTGCTATGTTGCCCAGGCGGGTCCCGAACTCCTGGCCTCAAGTGATCCCCTTGCCTCAGCCTTCCAAAGTGCTGGGATTATAGGCCTGAGCCACTGCATCTGGCCCAGGCTGGGTCTTTTGATGGTTTAAAGCAAGCAGACACCAAGAGGGTATGCCCTGGGCCCTAAGAATACCCAACTCTAAAAACAAACAAACAATCTCACTGCCTACTTCTTTGATGCCTGAGATTGCAGAATCAGAATTAGCTTCTTTAAGATTTTGGTCAAGATGCATGAACTCCTCCCTGGAGAACCATACAGGGAGCCTTATTAACCATTCACACCTAAGTATGAGCAGGCACCGGCTTCTCACTCAACAACGCTAGGGAAGAGAGCACAGAGTAGAGAGGCCTGGATGGAAGAGGACGTAGTGGGCAGGGGGAGAAGAACAGTGAAACAGCCTCTGCTGGCCCCCCAGTCTTCCTGAAAGCTGGCCCTGCCCTTGATGTTCAGCTGTTTACTGATTGCAGGGCCACCCAGCCTTCACCTGGGTTAGCCCTGCCTAGGCTAGGGTGGGAGTGGCTGATGGGCAGGCCCTTGCTTGTCTTTTTAAGTGCTGCCCCTGTGACGAAACTCACATGCCATCTCTGACCCTCTGCATCCTGGGGACTGCAGGCCATCTGCTACCCTGCTGGGCTGCCTCCAGCTTCTGGTGCAGCTGAGATGACATCCCCAGAGTTTATAGCCTTGTACCTGGCTCAGATCACACCCTGACACCCAATCCTGCTTCTTCACTTGCAACATCTGGCTTTGTTGCCATTCACTTGCTGGGGGAGGGCTGGAGTGAGGCCCAGCTGAGGCTGGAAGCAGTGGGCACATGCAGGGTCTGGAAAGACACAATCCCAATGGTGAAGGTCAGCAGCCCAGGCATGCTGACTCCATGCTCTGAGTTCTGGCTCCCATGAATCTCTTTTTAGAGCCAAGACCCTGCCTCTGGCTTGAAGTCTAGCATGGGAGGCATTGGTAGGTTTGCCTGCCAGCTTTTAATTATTACAGTGCCCTGATTTTCCTTTGGGAAACAATCCCTCCTTCATGCTCAGTCCATGGGATTTCAGTGGGGCTGATCCCATTCCAAACTCTGGGGCTGATCGGTCAGTACAGTCCAGCCATGGGCATGCGACCCAAGTTTCTCCGGTGGGAATCAGCCTGGGACTGTTGCTGGAACTACCAGAAAGAGACTTGTTCTCTCCCTACAGTTGCTGCTAACTCATAAATGCCAAGCCCCAAGCTGCTAGGAAGCATCATTATGTATCTCTGCTAACATCTGGGGGAAGTCTACAGGAGAATCAAGTCAACAGAAAAGAGAGCCAAACTGAGGGCTTAGGAGACACAGATTTGGTCCCCTAGATCCCGCTTTGCCTGAAACCACTACTCTTGGTTTTCAGTTATGTGAACCAATAAGTTTCCTTTTTTTCTTAAGCCAGAGTGAGATGGGTCTATTTCTCATCCCCAGGTGAGCCCTGACTGGTACATCTGGCTCTGCCACTTACTGTTATGTGACAGGGGACGAGACACAACCTATTCAAATCCCAGTTTCCTCAAACTGCAAAATGGGGGGCAGTGACGCCTAACGCAAAGGACTATTGTGAAGAGCCAATGAATGGGTGTGTAAAAGCATTTAACATGGAGCCCTGCCCATGGTAAATGGTGAACAAATTGGATCTCTTATGAGTTGACAATTCCAGTCAAGTGGGTAGGATGGGGTGGGGTGGGCCCTGCCTGTCTCCTTGCTGGCCACGTGGAATCCAAGCACCAGAAGCATTTCCCAGGTACCCAGTCCATCCACCTGGCTTCCCACCAAGGCCAAACATGAGCTCCCCTCAGCCTGCAGCTGCCCTTCCTGATTCACCCACCCCATAAACACATCTGTGTCTCCCACACAGCTCCCATTTCTCCGAGGCCCAACAGCAGAGGACGTGACACAATGGCCAGGCAGCCGATTGGCCAATTGTTCGCTCCACCCGCCCCCTCGGGGCATTCTGGGGTGACTCACACAGGTGTGTCTCCCCGCTCTGGCACTCCCCACCCCCCTCCCACACACTCAGGGAAACACACTTGCAAAAGCCCAGTGGGGTTCATGACAGAGCAAAGCCTTCACCCTCCAGCAGCCACGGCTCACCTGCAGAAAGCATCAGCGCACCTCGGAGGGAAGAACGATCTCGGAGGTTCCCACACCCAGCGCGCAGAGCCAGGCTGAAGGGAACTGTATCTTTCTCTCCCTTACCCCAGGTGGGTCAACTGGGATTTTATGGGTGTCTTCTAGTGATAAAGCACCTAGTACGGGGTCCACGAACAGGGCGACACATCTTTGCTGAACCAAATGGAATGGAAGTCTTTTCTAGAGCACATTCTAAAGCCGTGGGACCAAAACCATTTATTTCTTTTTCATATTTATTTATTGAGACAGAGTCTTGCTCTGTCACCCAGACTGGAGTGCAGGGGAGTGATCTTGGCTCACTGCAACCTCCGCCTCTGGGGGGTTCAAGTGATTCTCCCACCTTGGCCTCCCAAGTAGCTGGGATTACAGGCCTGCGCCACCATACCAGGCTAATTTTTTGTTTTTTCCTGTTTTGTAGAAACTAGGTTTCACCATGTAGCCCAGGCTGGTCTTGAACTTCTGGGCTCAAGCGATCCTCCCAGAGTACCGGGATCACAGATAGTGTGGCACTACGCCTGGCCTCAGAATAACATTCTCAAACCGTAACCCTTGCTTAACCCTTTCAGTGACTGCCCAGGGTGCTGAGGATAAAATCCAAATTCCCTTCTGCAGCCCTCGATGCCTGGCAGGGTATGGCTCCTGCCTCTCTCTCTGCCTGCCCGTCTCCCCTCACTCCACCCATGCCACAGACACGTCCTGCTCTTCCCCACCTCAGGGCCTGCGTGCTTGCCGCCATTCGTTCCTAGAGCACTGTTTCTGCTGCCCTTTGCCCAGCTGTCACCTGGCACCCCTCATCAGGAGCCTTTGCTGGCCTCTCTCCCCAGCCTCCATGGTTTCCCTCCCAGAATCTGCCACCAATGATAATGATCTTCTGAATCTGCCTCTTTACAGGGTTCCCTCAGGACAGAATGAAGCTTCCTGCGGTCAGTGAAGCCACGAATGTATCCTCAGGGCCCAGCACAAGGACTGGCACACAGGGACCCCAGTGGTGACTTGCTGAACGGTGAGCGTGTGTGTTCACACCGGCTTGCTCTAGGCTGTCTCTCATTTAAACACCCCCAGACCCCTGGGGGACTAGCAAATATAGCTCATCCCACATGTTAGGGACAGCAGCTTCAGCCAGGGCTGGGGAGAGGGGCGGCCTCACCCTCCAGGACCCAGACAGAGTGGGGCCAGAGTGTGGTTAGCTCAGAAGCCTGCACCGGGGCCAAGCTGTCCCTTCTCTATGTGGGTGTGGGTGTGGCGGGTGTGGTGGGCAGTGGCTCTGCACCCTCCCTGTGGGAGCCGGGAATAAAGGGCCCCATTCAGCCTGTGCAGTCTTGGCGCCTCCCTCTAGGGGAGGCTGCCCTCAGGAAAGACGGTGGGATGCTGGGCAGAGCTTCCCAGCAGCCTCTTCCTGTGGCATGGCCCACAGTGTGGGGGCTGGGCGATGGGCACAAGGCCTCTGGGGCTCAGAGAGACGCCGCACAAAGGCCCAGCCAGGTGAGGAGGCTGTGGGGCAGGGGGATGGAAGTCTTGAGTGGCAGCAATGATGCTGAAAGACGCCCGCTCACTTCTGAGAAAGAGGAAAAGCTGTAGGAAGCAGAGGCCCGTCAGCAAAGGGCCCAAAACCACAGGCCTGGGCAGGCCAGCCACAGGGAGTTTGCCTGGCTCTCTTGCGATAGACATTGTCCACCAAAGCCTGCTTTCATTGTATTTGTTTATTATTTTTGTAGAGATGCGGTCTCGCTATGTTGTCTAGGTTGGTCTTGAACTCCTGGGCTCAAGCAACCCACCCACCTTGGCCTCCCAAAGTTCAGGGATTACAGGCGTGAGCCACCGCGCCTGGCCCAAAGTCTGCTTTTCTTTTCTTTTTCTTTTTCTTTTCTTTCCAGATGGAGTCTCACTCTGTCGCCCAGGCTGGAGTGCAGTGGCACGATCGTGGCTCACTGCAACCTCTGCCTCCCGGGTCAAGCGATTCTCCTGCCTCAGCCTCCCCAGTAGCTGGGACTACAGGCATGCACCAACACATCCAGCACATTTTTGTATTTTTTAGTAGAAATGGGGTTTCACCACATTGGACAGGCTGGTCTCGAACTCCTGACCTCATGATCTGCCCGCCTCAGCCTCCCAACGTGCCGGGATGACAAGCGTGAGCCACCGCGCCCAGCCGAGTCTGCTCTTCTTGAGCTTTTGGTTCTGTTGGCAACACTGAGCCCAGACAGTCCACTCTCTTCATCAGCCTCCCAGCAGCATTTTCTGTGGTTCCACCCTGTCCCACAAGGATGGTGACAGTCACATAAGAGGACGTGACACTCGTTGAGCCCTTGGTATGCGCTAAGCCCTGTGCCGTGTACCTGGTATTTATTATGATAGTTGATCCTCATAACAACCTCTGAGCTACGTACTGGGTGCTGTTGTTATTCTCACTTTACAGATGGGTAAATTGAAGCTAAGAGAAGCTGAGTGCCCTGCCCAAGGCCACACTTCGAGTCAGTGGCGGAGCTGGGATTGGATGTGCCATGGTCTCTTTCTTCAGGCTGACTGAAGGCGCCTAGGCTCTTCAGGATTCTGCTGTCTTCCTTCCTTTCCCTGAACTCCAGGCTGTGCATCCTGTGGTCAGCTTTCCCGATGGGGTGCATCAGGAAATGGGGGTGCATCTCAACCCTACCCCATCCCTGAAAGAAGGGCCAACACATGGCACTCATTTGCTCCCTCCCAAATGCTGGCACCATGCTGGGGCTGGGGTGTGATGGTGATGGCCCCGGTCCTCACAGAGGACATTGCGTGGGCACTGCGCTGTGATGTGTTGGCCGTGATGGGCACACGCAAGAGGGAGACAGGCCTGAGGAAGTGGTGAGAGTGAGCCAGGCAAAGGGGAGCAGGCAGTGTTCCAGGTAGAGGGAGAAGCCTGAGCAGTGGCCCAGAGACTGCAGGGACAGGCATATCCGAGAAGCTGAAGGGAGTCCAGTGGGGTATGTGCGTCAGGACGCACGCTGGGAGGTCCCGGTGGGGGGTTATGAAAGGTGCCAAAGAGACTGAATGGCCACACAGAGCACACTGAAGCGACTAGAGTTGCATATGCGGAAATACGTGAGTTCTTGGACCTCCAAGGCCAAGGACCAGAATGTTCACGCTGAGAAGACACCAGCACCTTCAGACTTGCCCCAAGCCCTTCTTCCCAAAGTCTTTTTTTTTTTTTTTTTGAGACAGAGTCTTGCTCTGTCACCCAGGCTGGAGTGCAGTGGTATGATCTCGGCTCCCTGCAACCTCCACTCGCTGGGTTCAAGCAATTGTTCTGCCTCTGCCTCCCACGTAGCTGGGACTATAGGCGCATGCCCCCATGCCGGGCAAATTCTTGTATTTTTAGTAGAGATGGAGTTTTACTATGTTGGCCTGGCTGGTCTCGAACTTCTGACCTCAGGTGGTCCGCCCGCTTCAGCCTCCCAAAGTGCTGGGACTACAGGCGTGAGCCACCACACCTGGTCTTCCTCAAGTCTTAACCCTACAGGTCAGGAGCTCAGGGAGCAGCCTGGGGCTGGTCACTGGCTGGGCACATACAATGTAAACTCATACCACAGTCCACATGGATCACAGGTGAAGACCAGGTGACACCAGAGGCCATCTTGTCCAGCCCCCTCACCTTCTGCAGTCAAAGCTAAGCTCCGAGAGGGTCATGCTCTGCCCACTTCTCTTAGTAACTCAGTGGCCAGGCTGAACTCAAAGGGCACTTGAGCTGGCAGCCTGGTTCTGGCTTAAAGACATAGCCTGTAAGCATCTGGGATTCTGTGCTTACAGGCTGCATTTGCTAGGGTCTCCAACATGGCTGTCTTTCCTGCCTCCAATTTCTACAAATCCTAACCCAACAAGAGCTGCCATCCACTAACTTTCATAGAGCTGAGGACTCAAAGGAGCCTGTGGAAGTCAGCCTCCAAGATGGCCCCAGGGGCTCTTGCCTCATGGTCCCCTCCCACACTAACCAGGGCTGACCTGTGGAAGCAATTGGATATTGTGGGATAATCGTATGACTTACAAGGCTAGATTATAATGACACTGTAACTGCCTTCCTCGTCTCTTTCTCGGATGCTCATGCTGAGGGAAGCCAGCTTCCATGTTGTAAGGATGCTGAAGCAGCACTGTGGAGATCCATATGGCAAGGAGCTGAGGCCTCTGACAGCAGCCAGCGCCAGTCTCCCAGCCAGATAAGCAAGCTATCTTGCAGGCGAGTCCTCTAACTATAGTCACGCCTTCAGCTGACATCTTGACTACAACCTCATGAGAGATTCTGACTCAGAACCATCCAGTTAAGCAGTTCTTGAATTCCTGGCCCATAGAGACTATGTCAAGATAATAAATTTTTATTATTGTTGTTGTTATTGCTGTTTTGAGACAGAGTCTCCCCATGTTGCCCAGGCTAGAATGCAGTGGTGCAGTTTTGGCTCACTGTAGCCTGGACCTCTAAGCTTAAGTGATCCTCCCACCTCAGCCTCCCAAGTAGCTGGGACCACAGGTGTGTGTCACCATGCCTGGCTAATTTTTAAAAATTTCTTGTAGAGATAGGGGTCTCTATGTTGCCCAGGCTAGTCTCGAACTCCCAGGCTCAAGTGATCCTCCCACCTTGGCCTCCAAAAGTGCTGGAATTACAGGCATGAACCACCATGCCTGGCCTTTTATTGTTTTAAGATGTTAATTTTGGGGATGATTTGTTACCCAGTTAACTACTATAAGGCCTAGCACTGCTCTTGGGAGGTTAGGGTCCCTGCGTTACCTGAATCAGAGATATTTGGAGAATTGGTAATGAATGAAGTTCCTAAAATTTGCCCAGACACCCTGAATTGGAATGGAAGGGGATGGACAGGGTGAGAGTCTGCCTTTTTTTATGAGCCCCCTGAGCGATTCTCACATACCTCTGAGGCTGAGAATTACCAAGAGAATCTAACACCTTCCAGACCTAGAGAGGCTCAGAGAGCTGATGGGATGGTCCCCACCCTACACTTAAACTGAGGCAGGCCTGAGCCTAGAACCCGGCACCTGACTCCTGGGTCAACGCTCTTTCTGCCGTGTCCATTTAGGTTGCTTTGTTGAGGGACATGGGCTTTTTTTTGTTTCTTTTATTTATATTTAAAATCTGCAGATAGCAAAATGCTACACAGCCAACTGTTTGTCTGCTTAAGAGCTTGCTTTGTTTGCTTTTCCTGGGAAAACTTTGTCAGCACCACCCACAATGAGGGCCTAATGCTAAGAAGGGTAGGGCAGTGCTAGGCCACGCAGAGGGGCTGGCGCTGCTGCAGAATGCTGCAGTGGGAAACAGACCTTTTCTATCCCTGAGCTGTCTCAGCTCCAGGCATTTCCCCAGACCAACAGAATGAAGAGTATGCAAGGCAGAGAAGACGAATGAGGATAATGACGGAGTGTGCCTTTAACCCTTGTCAAACTGGCACCCCAGTAGGTAAGAATAATATTCCCACTTTCATTTGTATAGAACTTTGTGGCTTAGAAAGAATTCATTCATGATCTTACTGAATGACTGCAAGATGGGCAGGTCATTCAGTCATTCATGCTACACATTTATTGAGCAGCTACTACATATCAGGTACCACTATAGGCACAGGGGATCTATAGATTTGTTTCTTTGCTTAGTAAATATTTATATAGGTCTACTATGTGCCAGACACCATTTTAAGCACTGTACAAATATTAACTGACTTATTCTTCTCAACAGCCCAACAATATAGATACCATTATTCTTCCCATTTAATTAGGAAATTGAAGGACAGTTAAGTAACTTTTCCAAGGCCAAACAGCTAATAAGGAGCAGTATGGGGATATGAATCCAGGCTATCTGGCCCCAGGTTCCACCCTGTTAACCAAGATAAAATGAGATACGGTTCTTGCTCTTCAAAATCTTCAGCTTTTAAAATCCTCATGAGAACAGATAAAAAAAAACTAAAGCTCAGAGATATCTTCTGAATTTCCCCATTCACATGCTGCTGGGATTAAGCACCAGATCTAATTCCAGGCAGTGTTAAGGAAGGTTTAGCTAGAGATGGGTGCAAGGGAGGCAACAAAGAGGACATTTCTAGAACCCAGAAAGAGAGAGGGTTTCTTCAAGCCCACCAGCAAGTTGAAGCATCCCGAGAGACACCAAAGCAACTGAATAACCCGCACTCCCTGTCCAGACCTTCGTGATTTGTGACCGTCTGCTGCCCGGCCAGTATTCATGCCTCCTGATATTTTGGGGCACTGTTATTTATAGACCACGTTTCTATTTATATTTTCATTGAATTCCTACTAACCCTAGCGATTCCCCACCTCCCCAAACCTAGAGAGGGTAAGATAAAAACCCTTTTTCACCATGTCAGTGAGGGGCAAAGGTGAAGGTCAGAGTCTTGCCTGTGTGTGCAGTCTTTCAGCAGGAGCCCTTTGCAGGGAAACATTCAGGACAAGGGGGCTTTCTGTGCCTTCCAAAGGAAACGGGGGAGTGGAACAGGGGGTGGGAAGGGCACAAGGCTGGCCTTATACAGAGGCAGCCACGTTCTGCCAGTACAGCAGGATTTGAGTCAGGCCTAGAGGACTCTTGTTCTCCTAAAATCTTTTCCCCTTTGCATGATATTCCATTATCAGGCATTTATTCCTTTGGTCTTAATAGTTGTTAGATCACAAAATGTTGAGACTATGAAAAAACCTAGACAGCATCAAGTCCAATCCTTGTATTTCACAGATGGGGGAAAACTCAGGCTCAGAGAAGGGCTGTGACCCATCCTTATGGGGGATTCTGAACTAATAAATACAAATCTATTACAATGCACAGAAGAACATCCTAATGTTGGAGAAACTGCTGTCAGTGGCAGCAAAAGAAATGGGACAGCAAAGCAGATCCTAGGCCCAGAGTTCCTCCCTCATCAAGTTTTAGGGATGAGTAAGTAAAACCCTGTGACTTTTCTTAAGGTTCTATTTGGTGCCTCAAAGGAAAACTTCTCAGTTTTAGTGTCACATAGAAAGATAACAGCAAAGTGAGACATCTTTCTTCCTTTCTTTCAGTACTCTTGAATCATGGTTTAGAAAATAATATCTATGATGATTGTCATTACATAGTTACTTCATAGGTTTGGGTTTCCAAAGCCAGCTTTCCGGAATGCAATTATTTCCTTCTGGACACTATGCCTGCAATTCCAGCATCTGCCACTAGGTGGATGGTAGATGTTGACAGATTAAGTGAAAGGTAACTGAGAAAATATAATCTAGCTAAAACCTTTACCATAGAATGTGACACTTTATTAAAAGGAAAACATTGATCAACCTCTTAT
The DNA here is from genome assembly GCA_963573385.1 of Cacajao melanocephalus. Lineage (NCBI taxonomy): Eukaryota > Metazoa > Chordata > Mammalia > Primates > Pitheciidae > Cacajao > Cacajao melanocephalus. The sequence goes on along the minus strand of CAUYLG010023292.1, from coordinate 25,648 downwards.
ATATGTGTGTGTGTGTGTGTGTGTGTGTATACATATATATAAAGGAAATAAAACTTGAAACAAGGTTTAAAGATATGCAAATACCCTGGTGTAGGCAAAATATCCACCATTTTATACCAAATCTTGACTGTCAATCTCTAGACCATGCATCTTTGGTCAATCACACTCTGGCAAGGACATAAAGAATAGTGGTCAAAGGCTGGGTGTAGTGGCTCACGCCTATAATCCCAACACTTTGGGAGGCTGACGCAGGCAGATCACTTGAGGTCAAAAGTTTGAGACAAGCCTGGCCAACATGGTGAAACCCTGTCTCTACTAAGAATACAAAAAAAAAAAAAAAAAAAGCCAGGCATGGTGGCCGGTACCTATAATCCCAGCTTCTCGGGAAGCTGAGGCAGAAGAATTGCTTGAACCCAGGAGGCAGAGGTTGCAGTGAGTCAAGATTGGGCCACTGCACTCCAGCCTGGGTGACAGAGTGAGATGCCATCTCAAAAAAAAAAAAAAAAGAAGAAGAAAAAATAGTTATTAAGAGCTTGGGCTTGGAAGTTTGGAAGCAGAGGGAACCAGGTTTGAACCCCAGCTCTGCCTCTTACTAGCTGAGTGGCCTTGGCTAAGTCATGTACCCATTCTAGCCTGTGAGTCTTCATGTGTCAAGCAGAGTTGTCATTAAATGAGATAACATAAGCACATGAAACCCTTTGCACAGTATCTGGCAGAAGTATATGCTTAATAAATAGTAGCTATAATCCTTAAGTAGACATTCTCTCTCATTTATGATAGTTTAACTTGTTAAAGTTCCAGGCCTCATGCAAAGTTCCTTAGAAAGCTGTTTGCAACTTCCTCCCTACAGCCAACTGAACATCTCTGGACCACTGGGCTCATATCGTGAACAGCTGTTCCACCCTCTTTCTTTCAGGAGCAAGTCTTTCTGGTAAGCAAGACTACATAGGTCTTACTTAAGCCAGCTTCACCAACTACCAACTATTAAACTGGCTAATTCATCTTTCAGATCAGAAACAAGAAGCCAAGTGTAAAAAATGTGCCAATCAGAGAAGAATCACCTGGCTACCAAATTACCAGTCACTCACTCATCTCACCTACCCTGCCCCCCCACCCCCGGCTCCTTTATTTTGAAGCTTAGGTCTGCAATGATTATTTTATAGAGAAGAACAAAATACGCTCCTTTCAAATTTCACTTTGTTCTTTTTCTTTTTTGAAATTAAAACAAATTTTGTTTAAAGACAGGATTGCACTCTGTCACCTAGGATGGAGTGCAGTGGCATGATCGTAGCTCGCTATAACCTCGAACTCCTGGGCTCGAGTGATCCTCCCACCTCAGCCTCCTGAGTAGCTGGGACCAGAGGAGCGTGCCACAGTGCTTGACTTCACTTTATTTTGTTGACTTAACTTTTTTCCAGAGACTCCATGTAAGAGCCTCTTTTCCCTCCTAATAGTATGACATAACTTCAGACATAGGCTTTAGACGTTCTCATGCTACCCTGTCTTCAAAACCACAGAGAGTTCATGAGCCAGTCTTGCCCATCTCCAATCAGGGAACTTCTGAAATAAAAACCTTAGTGAGCTCCTTGGCCCAAAACTTCATCACATCTTGGAAGGGAGGGGAGAGAGAATGTTCTGACCTACATCTGATGAGGGCATGTGACTGAGGCCTGAGCATCCTCCTGGTTGGGCTAGTGATGGGGACAGGGGGCTGTTACTTGTGACCCCGTCCCACTGAATAACAGAAACACGTGGGCAACTCAGGTGTATGTAAGGATATGAGGCCAAGAAACCAGCCTTCACCAAGTTACCTCTGTAAAGCCTTGTCTCCCCATGCACCTCTACTTTGAGTCAGAAATGGATTCATTGCAGGTTCAGTTGCTCATATTATGTGAATGAACTGAACGTAACCAAGCATCAAGAGAGCCCTAAAGACACAGTAGACCTCGCCAGGCATGGTGGCTCATGCCTGTAATCCCAGCACTTTGGGAGGCTGAGGTGGGCAGATCACAAGACCAGGAGTTCGAGACCAGCCTGACCAACATGACGAAACCCCATCTCTTCTAAAAATACAAAAAAATTAGCCAGGCGTGGTGGCGCGTATCTGTGATCCCAGCTACTCAGGAGGCTGAGGCAGGACAATCACTTGAACCCAGGAGGCAGAAGTTGCAATGAGCTGAGATCGCACCACTGCACTCCAGCCTGGGCGACGGAGCAAGACTCTGTCTCAGGAAAAAAAAAAAAGACACAGTAGACCTCTTATAGAAGGGCTGTGATGGACCTTAAAACATTGCTTCTCCAACTTACGGTGCATAAAAATCACCTGTGCATGTTAAAATGCAGATGGTGACTTACAGGTGTGGGGTGAGGCCAAGTCTGCATTTCCAACAAGCTCCCAGATGATGCGCCTGCTGCTGATCTGAGGACCACATTTTGAACAGCAATCCTTAAAACACGCAAGGCTGTGAGACTGCACTCCTGAGAAGAGACCTCACTCCTGGAAGGGATTCCAGAAGGCTGCACTCAAACCATCCCAGAGACGGCTCACCATTTTGGTAGGGACCTGATGCTAAAAAAATCACCAAATCACAATCATGTGCTGGGGGCTTACTGTGTGCTTTTCAGATGACATTTCATTTGATGCTCTCAACAACCTGGGAGGGATTTCGGAGGATTATGACAGAGGTTCAGAATTAAACTGATTAAAACTGGCCCAAAGTCACACAACTATGAAGAGGCTGAGTTGGGATTTCTTTCAATTTTTATTTTTTGAAACAGGGTCTTACTATATTGCCCAGGCTGGTCTCAAACTCTTGGGCTTGAGCAATCCTCCTGCCTCAGCCTCCCAAGTAGCTGGGGGCTACAGGTGTGAGACACTGTGCCCAGCCTGCTGAGTTGGGATTTGAACCCCAGGTTTGTCTGGCTCTAAGCCCTCCACTATGGAAGTACAATAGTTAACCATCTCAGCCACAGAAAACAGCAGAGTTTTGGTTCAGGCAAGTAGCACCAAGTAAAAAGCCCAGGTGTGAACCCAGCTCTGAAGGAGCCCAAAGCCAGGGCTCAGAACCCACCTCCTGCCCCCTGGGAAGTTCTTCCTGTCCCTGGAGGTTCTCTATGAGATCCACCCAAATGTGCCCTCACTAAGGCGAAATCTGGCTTCATGTGTTTGGGCCTGGGGAGAAACAGAAACCCAGCCCCTTTACTTCACATGAGCTTCGATCTTGGTGGCTGAAGCCTGTACGGGGGTCACCAGGCCACCCTGTCCCTGACAGGTAGAGACAGGTGAGGTCACCAGCCAATCCCCACCCTCCACATTCGCCTCCTCCCTTCCCTTCTAAAGGTACACTCAGGTGAACAGGCTCCATCTTCAGGCCTGCCAGTCCCCTGGGGCCAACTGTGGTCTGGAGGCCAGGCAGCCTGGCATCCTGGGGCCTCCTCAGTGGACACCAGTCCTGGGAACTGTGGAGGTGAAGGGAGAGGAGGTATTTTCAGGGCCCAGAACGATGGGACTGCTGGGTGCCAGGCAGCCCCTGGATGAATGACACATCAGTTCACACAAGCGATGCCTAGAGCCAGCTCAGTCCCTGCCAGGGAAGAGCTCTGGCCTGGGGCTTTGTCCTTCAGCCTGGGTCCAGTTGACCCTGGAGGGCAGTGTGGGGGATTAGGCCAGGGACACTGTGGGGATTTACCTCCAGTACCCCTCACCTCCTAAGAAGGTGTGGGGGGCCGGAGCGCCCTCTCAATGCGCCTCAGTGTTCCCCTCCACTACCGCCAGCCGCTGCTGCCCCTCCCAACCCCCCAGTGAAACCTGGACCCGGAAACCAGAGTGCCCAGTGCCCGGAGGCTCCTGGGGAGGGAGGCTGCCCACTACAAAGCACCTTTCATATGCTCCAGAGGCCTCAGCCACCCCAGAGGAGGGAGGAAGCCCTTTCCCGTCACCCCTAAGGAGGCAGCCCCACAGGCAGGCGTGGGGAGCGGTGGTGCTGTGAAAAGCTCCTTCTGCCATGTTGGCCAGGGCTGCCCAGAGCTGCGAGCATAATCGTTCCCCTCCCCAGTACCTTCAGTCCCTCAGCATGGCCTCTTAGCTATTCCTCTAAGACAGACCTGTCAACTTCCCTCTACCCAGGGCCCAGCCTAGGCCAAGCCACTGTTGCCCTCTCACCTGCCTCTCCAGGACCCCAGCTGGTCCTCTCCACTCCACAAAAGCTCCCAACAGCCCCTTCTCCGGATCCCATGCAGGCCCTTCCGTCTCCAGCCTCAGCTGCCTTCTGCCCTCTCACCTCCATCAGCCCTGGTCTCAGTAACCGTCCAGTCAGCCATCTACGCTAGAGTGTGAATTGGCTGGAAGCACCATCCCCGGGGACACCGGGGTGTAACTGTGCTCTCTTAGCATGGAGGGAAAGGATCTGACCTTGTAAAAGGACATTTGGGCATTGGGCAAGGAAACAATGTATTTCCAGGGGGAGAGGTTGGAGGGGAAAAGGACAGGAGTGTCACTGAGCCCTGAAATCATGACTGTCACTTTCTGGTGACTTTGCCAACAAACAAGGCGATTCCTGATTGCTCAAATTTAACTTCTTCAATTTTGTGCTACGCATGGGGTACACTAGAATCCAGGACACTGGAGACCCAGGCCCGGTGCATTTTTTGCACCTTAGATAACACAGACAGACTGGGATCATGAAAAGAGACAGGCTTTTCTGCCCTGATCAGAAAGTTTCTGGGAGAGATACTTAGGATACAATCCATCCAGGACAAAGGGTCTGGGGTAGGCGTTCAGGAGCTGACTCCCTTCTAGAATGATTGGGAAGGCACACAGCAAGTTTAACAAGGTGGCCTGGCTCTTTTCCTGGTCTTGAAATGTGGGATGTCACGCGGGAAGGGCTTGGGAGACAGATCTACATTTCAAAAGTGAAAAAAGCCCTTGCGTAGCTGACACCTGCAAAGCATGTTACTCCCTGCGAGACCTGGAGGCTCTGCAGCTGACAGCCTGCAAAGCTAGTGACAGTGACACTGCCACATGATCAGAGGTCAGGCCCCCACCTTTCAGCCCAGATCAGCCATCTGGGTTGTCTGCTCTTTAGAAACAAACTCCTTGCTGCTACGCAAGTTACCACAGGCCAGGAAAGAACGACAGGAGGTGCGGCTTTGCCTGGGCTGCGGTAGGAAGAGCTGACTCAGCACAGAGCAGAGGGCAAGCCGAGGGCAGAGCAAAGGAAACCCCACATCTGTGTCCTGTGGCAAAGCCGCCACGTGCACAGACAGGTTTGCAGCACCAGCCCTCTCTCGCTGCAGCCCACACAGCGCTTTCCATGCCTTAACTGCTTGCGACATCACCCCAAACTATACCATGATCAACCCATTTGACAGATAAGGCAACAGAGCCTAGAATCCATGTGACTGAGCCAGATGGCACAGCTCACAAACACACAGGTGGAGCTGCTCTGGAGTCTCTTGGCTCCACAAGTCCTGTCTGCTCAGCTCTCTCTGGGTGACTCAGCCCTCCTCACTGTTCCACACACTTCTTACTATTCTTCAAACACATGCCGTTGGTCCCACTAAGGTTACTGCTCTTGCTGTCCCCCAAGCCTCGCACCCCTGGGCCCTGATGATCCCATGCCTACTCAGTGCAGATGTCACCTCTGCAAAGAAGCCCTTTGCGACCACCTAATCTCAGATGTCTTGAGCTGCAGCATCTGCCAAAAGACCGGGTTATTTTTCCTTGTGGCACTCATCCCTCTTGCAAATTGCTCATCTATTTGTCTGCTTTCTGACTCCCACACTGGAAGGTAAACTTCCTGAGAACCACAGCCAGGCCTACTTTGTTCTCAGTCATATCACCAGTGGCCAGAGCTGGCACATAGTATGTGTTCAATAAATATCTGCGATAGAAATGAATGAATGTATTTCTTCCACACTGTGTTCAGAGTCAGCTGCTGACAGCAGGCCCTGAGAACTGCCTGTCTAGATTACAGAGTGGGAGACTGATTATTGAGGATGAGAAGCAGTAATTACAGCAAGAGAAGACAAGATACCTCCAGTGGAGGCTGGAGGCAAGCCGCGTCTAAGATGGCACACAGTGCCTCTCGGGCCTATCATCTTGCTGACCTTTTTAAACCCCAGAATTACCAACAGACCCTATTTTTCTTCTCCATCACATAGTTTGGCTTTTCCTGACATCGCAGGTCACCTGTGGGGCCCAGAAACTTCTCAACCTCTCTCCTTTGGGGGTTGCAGTCTCCAGTGAAATCTCTGAGCCACAGCGTTAAGGACCCTTCAGGAAGGGCTTTCTCAGCTGGTGCCTGGTGGAGACACACACAGACACCTATAGTCCAGGGAGGGAGCCGCCGACCAGCTCTAGCTGAAGACATCCCTTCCCCCTGCTTCCTTCTATGCTGGAACAAATACCGGATCTGCTGCACAGGACTCTGGGGGCTGGGAGAGGAAGGCCCCAGAGAGCATGCTTGCAATTCACCCAACACCCTCTGCACTGTGGCTCCAAACTGCCTCTTCATTAAGGGGCCGTTATGTAAACTGGCGAGTCAGTACAAAAGAACCAAGCATGCCTGCCGACTAAAAATATACCTCTAAGCTCACAAGGTCACGAGGCTGTCTGCAGGCTGGCAGCGCCTACCTTGATTATGGTTCTAGGTTCACTTTTCTCCCTAAGCAATCTCACTTCTCCATGACTCATCAGTCTGGGGATATGGATAGCTATGCATGGGACTAACTCAGCTATTAGGGCGAAGGGCTTTCTGGAAGCCCAGAGGCCCAGTGCCAGCCAGCACAGAGACACAGATGGCTTGCTAGTGGGAGGGGACCTCGCACAGCCTTTGCAGAGGGACTGCAGCTCTTTCTGCCCCACTGCCTAGCTTCTGAAGTCCCTCAGTCCCTGGTCGCAGTTGTTTGCTTTTTGCATCAGCAGCTACACACTCTACTTCATGCCGTAACGACCATTTCCTCTTAGGGAGTCTCCTCGGGCCAGCAAACTCGGGATACACAGGAAATCTACTCCAATCCCAGGACAGGCAACAGGAGATGGATTTTCCACTATCGTCTTCTAAAACAAGGCAGAAAATTCCAAGTAAACAGTAGGCTGCCCTGAGAGGCTGGTGACTCCACCACGCTTGGCCTCACATCTTAAGGAACTTGATTTCTACCCACCCCTCCAAAACGCAAGAGACCTCAGAAAACACCAAGGCCCACTTGTGAGTCAATTCTCCCCGGGCCTGCTGCTGTTATATATGCCTTGTAAACAAGGCACTAACTGCTTTTTGTTTTGGATGACCTTTTCAAAGGTGCTTGCATAGCAAACAGCCTTTGAAGACAGAGGTAGTCCCTTGCTCTGGAGCATACGGCAGGTTTGCACATAGTCTTGGACTAAGGGTAGTGTCTATCTTCAGAGTAAAAGGGCAGGTTTGCTAAATGTCCATTATAAAAAGATGTGGGCTCCCTTAGATGTGGGCTCCCCTCCTATAACGTTAACTCACTGCATGTGCAGCATTCACCTGAGCCTGTCTTATTATACCTATGGAACTTGGAGGAACGTGAGAAGTCCCAAAGTATAAAAATGTATCTAAACGAGGCCAGGTGCAGTGGCTCACACCTGTAATCCCAATACTTTGGGAGGCCAAGGGAGGTAGGTCACTTGAGTCCAGGAGTTTGAGACCAGCCTGAGCAACATGATGAAACCCCGTCAATACAAAAAGTACAAAAATTAGCCAGGTGTGGTGGCGTGCACCTGTAGTCTCAGCTACTTGTCCGAGGTGGTAGGATAGATTGAACCTCGGAGATGGAGGCTGCAGTGAGCTGTGATTGTACTACCGTACCCCAGCCTGGGCAACAAAGCGAGACTCTGTCTCAAATATATATATGTATTATATATATATTCATATGTATTAAATATGTATATGTATTTTTAAAAACATGTTGGCTGGGCGCGGTGGCTCACGCCTGTAATCCCAGCATTTTGGGAGGCTGAGGCAGGCGGATCACAAGGTCAGGAGTTTGAGACCAGCCTGACCAACATGGTGAAACCCTGTGTTTACTAAAAATACAAAAATTAGCTGGGCATGGTGGCACACACCTGTAGTCCCAGCTACTCGGGAGGCTGAGGCAGGAAAGTCACTTGAACCTGGGAAGTGGAGGTTACAGTGAGCAGAGATGGTGCCATTGCACTCCAGCCTGGGTGACAGAGTAAGACTCTGTCCCAAAAAAAAAAAGTATATATATATAAATATATATGTGTGTGTATATATATATACACACACACACACATGTATATAAAATATTAAAAATACACAATATGTATATAAAAAATATATATATTTTGTAACCAGGAAAAGATGAATACTTTTTTTTTAATCAAAAGAGAGCCGTAGTAAAAATACGTTTTTTGTTTGTTTGTTTTAGAGACAGCATCTTGCTATGTTGCCCAGGCTGGTCTTGAACTGTTATCCTCAAGCGATCCTCCTGTTTCAGCCTACTGAGTTGCTGGGAATACAGGCGTGAGCCACCATACCCAGCCATGAATACTTAAAAGAAAATGAAAAAAAAAGTTCCTTGCTTTGCAACAGGATTTATTAACATGCCTCTTTTCTTAAATAGAATAACACTTTGGACACCTAAAAGATAATGTTATTTGTTTCAAAGAGCTGAAGCTGCACAGGTTTCTGGAATATGCCTTTTTGTAGAGGGTGGGAATGCCAAGAGGTTGGGAATGCCGAGAGGTTGGGCCTGTGAGTGGACTTTCTTAGGGACTATTATCAAACCACTGCCTCCTTCCTAGAGCCCAGCTGCCATGCTTGTTTAATAGCACTCTCCACCTCCATAAAATAAAAATCAATTACTCAGGCCTGTGGTCTAGTTCGTTGAGTTGTGCCAATATTAATTTCCTGGTTTTGATAACATACTGCGGTTACACAAGATGTTACCATTGCAGGGAAGTGATGTGATGGTGAAAAGTGATTTGACCTCTCCTTAAAATGGAAATCACGCCAGCCACCCTGCAGTATAGCGGTGGAACTGGAGGGGGGCCCGTAGAGTGCCTAGTATTTTTGCAACCTCTTGTGAGTCTCTCATTTCAAAATAAAAAGTTTTAAAAAATGCTGTTACGAAACCAAATAGCCAAACCTGTTAGATCATAATTAAATGAAGACAGTGCTCTGAAAGCCTTAGGCTATCTTATCTGTAATCATTAAAATAATAATTGCTAATTGGTTTAACTGCAAGAAAAATATCAATTACTCTGTGCTGGTGAGTAATTACCTCGGCCACTCAATGGAATGAGAGAGCCCTTGTAGGTCACCTGAGTCCCCGTGAGGTTCAAGCCATCTGCTGCCCCACACAGGGAACTCCTGAAACATGAGAGAGCAATGACAGCCCGAGGGAGGGACTGGACCGTCTGCTCTGTCTCAGGCAGAACCTCTCAGGTCCCTAACCCGAGAGGTGTGGAGGCAGGCAGGGAGGGACAAAGACAGAGTCTAGCTGAAGCTCTTGTGGCAATTTCTTCTTGCCCAAGGAAAGATATACGGCCCCAGAATCACAGCTCTGCCACAGTATGGCTAAGTGATCGTGAAGAGTGATTTGACTTCTCTCTCAAATGGGGATAAAGCCACCTGCAGTGAGACTGGAGGGAAGAAGGTATGCAGAGTGCTAGGACAAGGCTAAGCACACACTAGGAGCAATCGGTAAGTCTTTTTTTTTTTTAAGACAGAGTCTCACTCTGTCGCCCAGGCTGGAGTGCAGTGGCACGATCTTGGCTCACTGCAACCTCTGCCTCCCAGGTCCAAGCAATTCTCCCACCTCAGTCTCTCCGAGTAGCTGGGACTACAGCTACTACAGCACCACTATGCCTGGCCAATTATTTTGCTGTATTTTTAGTAGAGATGGGGGTTTCACCATGTTGGCTAGGCTGGTCTGGAACTCCTAGCCTCAAGTGACCCACCCATCTCGGCCTCCCAAAGTGCTGGGATTGCAGGCGTGAGCCGTCACGCCCAACATGTCTTAAAAAAGCACACCCTATCCAGCATCATGATAGAAACATGATGGAAGCGGATAAGGGCCTTGTTAAAGGGAGGCTCCAAAGGCCAGCAAAAGAGAAGGGCGTGTCTCCCTCGGTCTCACATGATATGGGATTTGGAGGCACAGGCCTGGAGGGGCTCCCTTCCCTTCCCTCTACCCCTTGTCCCCACCACCACTCTTGAGGGTGTCTGGGCTCTGGAGTAACTCTCTGCCCCTTCCTGCCCGTGAAGCTACTGGATTTTCTTTCCTAGGATGCCTTGCTGGAGATCTGCCAGTCCCTCATGGGGTCCACAGCTTCTCCTTGACCTCCCAGGACTCTGCGGACTTCATAAAGGCTGGTGGTCCTAGGCACTGAGGAGTTTCACTTCCAGGGTCCAGAAAGCAGGTTCTATCCCTGGTGAAAACCATTTGGGGGCTCTCTCATGGGCAGTTCCCCTACAAACTTTTACATAGGATTTGATGGATATGAAATGTCAGACCCCTGGGTCAGCAGTGTACTGGCTCCCCACTCTACCACCTTGTTGGCCCTACTCACAGACCCCCAATCCTTACTTACCCCCAACCGCAGCACCACTGCAAAACCTTCCATCTGTCCCCCAAGAGCCCATGGGCACTGCCTGAGTCAGCTTCTCCAGGGATGGAGCTTCTGCCTTTGACCACAGGAGCCCGGGGCACTCACCACTTTTCAAATCTACAGGCTGACCCTAAACTCTGACCATTACACCACCCAGACATATCACAAGCCTGTGTCCTAGGTCCCAAGACTTATGGCCCATGTGTGAGATTTTCTGCCAGGATTTGACTGGCAGATGGGCAAACATGTAACCAAGCCGTGGTTTCTTTCTTCTCTAATTCTGCTGCTTTCTCTGTCAGCTCCACCAGCCAGTCAAAATTCTATGAGCCCTCAGCCGTGAGCCTGCAGCCATGTGGGCCAAAGCAAATCAGCTGGCCTAACACTCCAAGCACATCCCCCAGACCCCATACTTGGGCAGCAGAAATGCTCATCCCATTCCAGCATCTCTGGAGCTAAAATCGAGACCCTTCTGGAAATAATGGGTGCTCTCTGCTTCTACCCCTCGGGATTTCCTTGCTCTGACATTTCAGGTGAGGCAAAGGGCTGGCAAGGCTGTTTCCAAGGCTGGCTCCTAACCCTCTCTGGGTTGTGAGACTGTCAAGTTCTCTGGGGTTCTGCTGAGTCACTGCTACTGAGGGTGAGCCTGGGGGAATCGGCAGGTGGCTTCAGACACCCTCCCTAGAGGCAGGGAAGCAGAAGCAGAGCCCCGAGCTGATGTTAGTGTGCATAGCAGACGCTGTCCAGAGCCCTCGTACCAGCGGAGGCTCCTCCCATCAGTGCTGCAAGTGTGGGCTGCTGCTAGGGGTCCCAGCTGCCCCTTCTTCAGATGCATGCCCCTGTCCATCAGAGCCCTCGTGCCCATACTCTGCACCCTTTAGAGGAGGAGGCAGCCCACAGACAAAGGATGACTGATGTCGGGGGGTATAAAAGCTGTCCTCTAAGATGGGAGAGTTCTGTGGTGCCATTCGCCCTCCAGAGCTCCCCGTGGGATCAGTCCGAGGCTAGACTTAGCTGAATCCACATTTCTGCCTCACTTCCTCCCCTGCCCCATCCTGCTTCCTTCCCTGCCACAGGAAATTCACATGAGAGTAGAACCTCAAAAGCCACGTGCAGCTGAATCCTCGCCTCAAGCTCTGCATTTAAGGAACTTGACAGGCAATGTTCATCACTGCCCTTCTCTGACACCCTCTCCTCCTGCGACTCCTGTGCATCAGGGCAGTGGGGGTGGATGGGGAATCCTCACACCCACTCAGATTGCCCTGGCTAGGTTCTGAGTATGTTGGGTGATTTTTTCCTTAGTCTTTTTCCTTCATGTCCGAGCTAAGGAGTGAGCAGAGCATGACAGGGTTAAGGTAGTTTCTAGTGAGCAGGAGAAAGGCCAGGGACAGGGCTTGGGAGCCTCAGGGTAGGATTCCAAATGGCCAGCAATGTCCAATCTGAAGTCCTGGAGACTGAGTGAGCTGAACAGAAGAGTCTCAGAGGGAACCCTGCTGGAGAAAGGCAAGGAAAAAAGCCAAGCCAGGAAAAGGAGGGCACAGGGTGGAGGCAAGTCAGCCTCATTCCTCCTGACAATATCACCTACTATGCACAGGTCACATCTGCACAGGGGCTGGAAGGTGTCCCCATGCTTGACTTTGCCCAGTAGATGATGGTGGTGTGGGGGTGTAGGCGCAGGTGACTTTCTTAATTAACAGCTGCCATTTATTATTTACTGTAAGATAGACATTGTGCAAAGTGTTTTGCATAAATTCTTTGAATCCTCACTACAATCCTGTAAGAGGAAACTGAAGGTCAGATAGGTCCTCAGTCCTGTGGCAGCTGTTGTGTTCTTGGCTCCTGGGCAGCTGATGTGAAAGGGAGCCCTGGGCCAGGGATCAGGAATGACAGTTCTGATGTCAGCTGTACCTCCTGGGTGTATAGCCTTGTGCACGTCTATTAGCCTCCCTCGGCCTCAGCTTCCTAGTCAGTAAAATGGGGATGATCGCCTTGTTGGGAGGATCAAATCAGATTATATATGTAAATGTGTGGTGTAAAATGCTATGCATGTACACAACATTAGTAATAATAAGGACTAACATTTATTTGTCCCCTACTAGGGGCTGGCCATAATTCTAAGCACCTCAGATGCATGCATTTATTTTATCCTTGAAACAGCCCCACAAAGTACATTCTATCATCATCCCCATTTTCCAGATGAGGAAACTGAAGCACAGAGAAGTTAATGCAACTGGTAATCAGCAGAGCCAGGGTTTCCAGGGTGAACCCAGGCAGTCTGACCCCCCACACAAGGGACCGAGGTAGCCACAGTACACAGCTTTCCCCTGCTTTCCACCCTCCAAGCCTACCCATCCTGTGGAGGCCAACTCCCAGCCCTCCTCGTTCAGGAGGTCTCTGCTGACTTCCTCAGCTCACAATGAGGTCGCCATTCTCTGAGCTCCCTCGCCAGTCACCCTCAAATTGCACGGTGGTAGAGGGGGTCACATCCTGCCTTAAATGGTCCTGGGATGATGGAGCAGGTCTTCTCTCCCACTAGCCCGAGGGTTCCATAGATGAGGGAAACACATTCAGATCTCTCTTTAATTCACCAGTCCACCCCAGCCCCATGAACTCCGACAGACTGAGCCCCCGTAAACAGCCACTGATGGAGTGGTAATGGGGTGCTCTTCTGGAGTGCTGGCTGAGGAGGAAGTGGGAGAAGAAGGCATTTTTTTTTTGGAGATGGAGTCTTGCTCTGTCACCCAGGCTGGAGTGCAGTGGTGCAACCTAGGCTCGTTGCAACCTCCACCTCCAGGGTTCAAGCGATTCTCCTGCCTCAGGAGAGACTAAATCCTCACTGTAATCCCATAAGAGGAAACTAAAGGTCAGATAGGTCCTCAGTCCTGAGGCAGCTGTTGTGTTCTTGGCTCCTGGGCAGCTGATGTGAAAGGGAGCCTTGGCCCAGAGGTCAGGAATGACAGTTCTGGTGTTGGCTGTACTTCCTGGGTGTGGAACCTTGAGATTGAGGATTCAATCTTTTTTGAGTAGCTGGGCTTATAGGCATGTGCCACTATGCCCAGCTAATTTTTGTATTTTTAGTAGAGATAGAGTTTCACCACATTGGCCACGCTGCTCTCGAACTCCTGACCTCAGGTGATCTACCCTCCTCGGCCTCCCAAAGTGCTGGGATTACAGAAGCCCATTCTTCTGGAGCAAACAGACAACCTTTGTGCCCCAAGCCCAGGCTACCACGCTGTGGCCTCAGGTTGCCTCTAGAACGCATGTGCCCACAGCATCCCATTTGGGCTATCAGACCCTGGCACCGAGCTTCCAGACACTAGTGGAGCACCACCTAAGGTTGTCACCAACCTGGATGCTGGACATTCCAATCAAGACCCAGTGCAAAGCCAAGCAAGGCACGCAAGTCACCCCATATGAACTCTTAGACCAGGAATGGAGAAGCAATCCCATGCCTCCGTGGAGGGAGGCCAGGGGCTAAGACTCCCTATGCCCTCACTGACTGGTTCCGGTCTTGCCCAAACTGTGGGATTTAGAAGTTCTTCCTTGTAGCTAAATTATCTCTAGCTATATATAGCATAAGACTCTGGGGACAGGCGGTGACAGGCACTCACATATTTCGCTGCTTTTGAGGATGGAGGAACGCAGGAGAAACACCTTTCAGAGAGAAGTCACTCTCTGAGGGAGGTGCCCCTACATTTGTTTTCAAATCATCAAGTAGGCACTGGCTGTGGGCTGGCAGTGTGCCAGGGGTTAGCAAGAGGCAGGCCCTGCTTCTTGCCAAGGTCAGACTGATCACTGTGGTCCTGAGGCTGACCTGTACAGGCCCAGGGCCAGCATGAGCCCAAGGGGGAGCCCACTCTGAAGGAGCTCTCCTAGGGAATGGCAGGAGTTCTGGAGAGCCAGGAGATAGTGTTCCTCGACACGGACCAGGAGGCCAGAGTTTATGCCTCAGCTCTGCCACTTTTATGGGCAGTTCTTTTTTTTTTTTTTTTTTTTTTGAGGCAGGGTTTCCCTCTGTCACCAGGCTGGAGTGCAGTGGTGTGATCTTGGCTCACTGCAACCTTTGCCTCCTGGGTTCAAGTGAGTCTCCTGTCTCAGCCTCAGTATGGCAATGTGCATATGATAAAAAAGCACTCCGCAGCTATAAATCTCTATACACACTTAAGACATCATCAAAATAACAGGTTATGATACACCTGAGCTTTCCTCTAAACTACATAACACAATTGAATGCCTTAAACATGCTCCAAAATGTTGTAAGCCGCCTCTTCTGTATAAGGTGACGTGAGGACTGAAGATGAGGCCAGGGAGGGTGCTCAATGTATCTATGATTAGAATGGGAGTGAGTCAGTACAAAGAGCTCAGCCTGCGGCTCTGCATCCGCTCACAGGAGAACTTGGTCTCTCTGTGCTTTTTGTGAAAAAGAAACCAAAGTCCAGGAGTCTGAGAAACTCCTAGGAAACTACAGGCTAAGAGACAGCAGAGACGGTCTTGCAATGGTGGGAGAAGCCATTTGGAGGATGGTGGCTTTCAGAATCCAGAGCTTCCAAATCCCCTGGGGGAATTGTTCATATGCAGATTCCCAGGCAAGCCCGGCCCAGAATTTGCTGCTTAGTAGCCTCTTCTCCCCTTAAGGGAAGGACTGATCCTTCCCCACTCATCCCCATCCCTGGGTAGAGCCACCCAATGCTTACCTGGAAGGAAGGGGATGATCCTTTGCTTGGGGTCCTTCTGGCCACCTTCAATGGGAAACTTATCCAAAAGCTGCATCTGAGAAGCCAGACAGACAGAGAGACAGGATTCAGAAGACCAGAACGTTCCTCATCATCCCTTCCCCACTCCACTCCACTGCTCCAGGGCCCCACTGTCCTCACACGGATGAGTGACGCCTGAGATCCCTCATTTCACAGACGATTAACAAACTGCATGGGGCATGAGAGGAAGGAGGCCAAAGCTCTCTCTGCATCAAAGAGGGCATCTTACCAACCTCAGGAAGTGGGTAGGAGTGCAGGGGGAGGGGTCGGGAGATGACCCGAGGAAGGTTGGAGTGGGGACCAGAGGCTTTCAGGCCAGGCTGCCCATAGAGTTTCCAGAAGCTCCTCTGGGCCCAGTTTCTTTCCTACTTCATCTGTGGCGTGAATCCTTCAGCCACTGGCCATCCCAAACCCTCTTGGGCCAGGATGGGGGAAGGCCCCACCTGATACTTTAGACAGACCACCCACCTTCCAGAACTGTGCTGTGGAAACAGACCCAGCTGTTATTTTAATTGCAAAACCAAATCCATCCCATTGCCCCCGCTGCCAGAAGACCACTCCTCCGCTTCCTACCTTCCCACCCTGAGATCGCTGCTGTTTTTCCAGGGACAGACCCACTGGAAGAGTTTCCAGGGTTGTGGAGAAACAACTGTTTTTTCTTTGCTATTCTGGGCTGAAATTCTATGTAAACTGGAAAAACGCACAGGACACAGGATGGATAGGCCAGGGCCCCTTTGTGTGTGGCTGATCTCCTTTCTGTGGCATAGGCAGGAGGGGAGTCATGATCTAGTCCTGCTGCCCCAGCTGTGTGACCTCAGGCAAGGAATGGAGCCTCTCAAGGTTGGGCCTCAGGCCCCTCCTGGGTAGAATGAGAAGGATCAATGCCATGATCTTTGAAGTCCAATCAGTCCTTCAAATATATATTGAGCATGCACTTTACAGCATGGGGCACTAAGGAAAGGACAGTAAAGAAAACAGACAAAAATCCCTGCCCTCCAGGAGTTTACACTCTAGTGGAGGGAGACAAACAGTAAACAAATAAATACATCATGTGCAAGGGAAGATCAGATCAGTGCTGCAGAGGAAAACCGAGTAGGATAAGGTACTAGAACAGAACACAAGTTGTCATTTTATATAGGGCGGCAAGCAAGGCCTGACCCCGAGCTAGCAATTCTGCAGAAACCTGCAGGGGGCGAGGAGCAAGCTATACTGGAAAGGGAGAACCTTCCAGGCAGGGAAGCAGGACATGCAAAGAACCTCACAAGGCCAGTGTGGCTGGAGCAGTATGAGCCAGGAGCAGAGGGACAGCCAATGAGATCTGAGAGGCAGGATGGGCCAGGGCGTGGAGGGTCCAGTGAGGCTGTGGTGAAGACTCGGGGCTTATCGTGAGGGAAGGGGAAGTCCTGGAGGGTTCTGTGCAGAGAGAGAGGATCTGCTTCACACTTAGAAAAGACGGCTCTAGCTACCGTGTAGGGAATGGACCACAGGGTGGAAGCAGGGAGACCAGTTAGGATCCTACTGAACGCGACTTGGACCAGGGTGTTAGCATTGGAGGTGGTGAAAATCTGTTAAGTGTTGCTATAAAGGAAGACCCAAGGCTAGGTAATTTATCAAAAAAAGCTTATTTAGCTTGGCTCACACAATTCTACTGGGCATCTGGTGAAGCCTCAGGCTGCTTCCATTCATGGCAGAAGGTGAAGGGGAGCCGACATGTGCAGAGATCACAGGGCAAGACAGGAAGCAGAGGGCAAGGGGGAGGCGCCAGGCTCTTTTTAACAACCAGCTCTCGTGGGACTCACTCATTACCAGGAGGACAGCACCAACTATTCATGAGGGATCAGCCCCAGTGACCCAAACACCTCCCATTAGGCACACCTCCAACACTAGGTATCAAATTTCAATATGAGGTTTGGGGGAAACAAATATCCAAGCATGGTCATAGGCTAGACTCTGTGTGTGTGTGTGTGTGTGTGTGTGTGTGTGTGTGTATTTCCATCCATCCATCCATCCCTTCGTCCACCCATCCAGCTCTAACACACAATTTTAGAACTGTCTCTTGCATAATAATTACCCAACATACCCAGGCTATTTAGATCCCATATAATGAAGGGCAGGTCACTGGTGATTCCATTCAAAACAAGACAGAGACTGCAGCATGATTAACTTTCACTTCCCTGAATACAGATGGATATTTAGCAAAAGCTGGCTGATGAATTTTTCTTTTTCTTTTTTTTTTTTAAAGACGGGGTTTCACCGTATTGGCCAGGCTGGTCTCGAACTTCTGACCTCAGGTGATCCGCCCACCTCAGCCTCCCAAAGTGCTGGGATTACAGGCGTGAGCCACTGCGCCCGGCGCTCTTTTTTTTGGGGGGGTGGTGGGACAGAGTCTTGCTCTGTCACCCAGGCTGGAGTGAGTGGGATGACCTCGGCTCACTGCAACCTCCACCTCCCGGGATCAAGCGATTCTCATAGCTGAGATTACAAGTGTGCGCCACCACGCCTGGCTAACATTTATATTTTTAGTTGAGACGGGGTTTCACCATGTTGGCCAGTCTGGTCTCGAACTCCTTGCCTCAAGTGATCCACCTGCCTCAGCCTCCCAAAGTGCTGAGATTACAGGTGTTAGCCACCACGCCTGGCCACATGAGTTCTCAATGTTGTAAGTCAAACTCTCAAACATTTAATAATTACCTGCTATGAGTAAAAACAGCAATTGGGCCATAACACTATAAACAGGACTTTTTTTTCTTTCCTATACCTTCATGTTCAGCAAAGGATTTTTAAAGTTAATTCATTTTCACACAAATGTGCAAGGGAAAATAGGACTCCTATTTTCTCCTTTTCCCATTTTCCTCACCCATATTCTGTTTTGTAAATTTCATTTCTATATTACATTATGACATAAGTAATTCATGTTCATTAAGGGAAAATCTAGAAGTTCCAGAGACAGTGGCTAGTCAAAAAGAGAGTAAGAATCACTCATAATCTCTCCCGTGAAATTAATATTTCGGGGTATCTATCCTTGGTAGGCATTCTCCCATGCATGCAAATAAAATGAACCCACCAGTACTTTTACACTATATAATGAACATTTTTCCATGTCAATGAATACTTTCATATCAGCATTCTTTTTTCTCGACAGACCGGGTCTCACTCTGTTGCCCAGGTTGGAGTACAGTGTGTAATCAGAGCTTGCTGCAGCCTCAAACTCCTGGGCTCAAGTGAGCCTCCCACTTCAGCCTCTGGTATAATTAGGACTAGGTGTGTGCCACAATGCCCAGCTAGTGTAAAAAATTATTTTGTAGGGATGGGATTTCACTGTGAGGCTGGTCTCAAGATCCTGGCTTCAAGCGATCCTCCTACCTTGGCCTCTCAAAGCGCTGAGATTACAGGCGTGAGTCACTGTGTCCGGTCAGCATTCTTAATCGGGACACAGAATTTCAGTGTCTGGATAAGCCATAGTGTATTTACTCAATCCCTACTGTTGGAGATTAAGGTTGTTTCTGATGTTTCACTATATATATAGCACTATAGTGAATACCCTTGTTCACGCATCTGTGCACGTTTCCTTAATACCAATGTATTCCTTTTTACTTTTTATCTTGTTGTATTCTACGCATGTTTATAAGTACCTTAAGTCTTTTCCATAAGAATGAGAATTAATACATGGATAACTAACATATTATTGAGGCCTCTGAGAAATGCTCCATAGGTTTCTGATGAAGAGGTACTGAGATGATGGGCCCAGCAACATGGGCCCCGGTATGGAACGATTTGTCCTTATCTCAACCACTTGTCTCCCAAAACAAGGTGACCAGCTGTGCCACACAAGTGGTGGTACCTCACCCAAGTTGCTGTATCTCTCTGGGGCTTGAGGGAGTTAGGCTACAAAAACTTTTCATTTTTTCCCCCAGCTCTGACATGCCTATGTTCGGACTCCTCCATCTCTTTCAGACCTCAGAGCCTGTAATTCTCAGTCACAGTGCAGAGGGAATGTGGTGCTGTGAGGAGTGGGCGGAGGCGGGCAGGCCTTATGCACTCATTCCTTTCCTCCAGGAACAGTTACTGTATGCCTTTTCCACGTCAGGCTCTGCCTTAGGTGCTAGAAATAAGTTAAATTGTAGCCTCGCGGCTGGGTGCGGTAGCTCGCGTCCGTAATTCCAGCACTTTGGGAGGACAAGGCTGGAGGATTGCTTGAGGCCAGGAGTTTGCAGACCAGCCTGTGAAACCCCATCTTTACTTAAAAAATACAAAAATTAGCTGGGCTTGGTGGTGCACATCTGCAGTCTCAGCTGAGGCAGGAGAGTCTCTTGAACCTGAAAGGCGGAGGCTGCAGTGAGCCAAGATCGCACCACTGCACTCCAGCCTGACGAAGCGAGACTTCGTCAAAACAACATCACACACACTGCGCACGCGCGCACACACACACACACACACACACACACACACACACAGACACCCACAGCCTTCACATGAAGGAGCTCAGGAGCTAGCTCTAAAGCCGGCCTTCACAACCTTCCACATGCATCCGCGGCTCTTGGCAGGTTCTGATTCAGCGGGTCTGGGTGGGTCTTCAGGTGCTGAGCCCAGCCACACCTGTCACCTAATCCCACCACCAGGCTAAGCCAGCAGAGCCCTGGGGCTGCTGTCCCTGTTAGTCATCCCTCACCTCATGGACCACTGGCCACTGAAAACGGAAGCACAGCTAATTAGCTGCTAGGGACGGGACAGCTTTTCGGCCTACAAGGCAACTTGGAACAAAAGCAAATCTCCAGGCTCAGACTCAAGAGCAAACCAAATAACTGCGGCCCAGCCGAGTTCACTCCGTGTGGCGCTTGCAGCTGGCGCAGCTGCCCAGTTCAGCATCTCGGCCCTTAATTCGGCAGAGTGGCGGGAGGTGAGAGACAGTGCAAATGTCACCCTGCCAGAGGGCCGGGCAGCCTGCGAAGCGGGCTCTGTAACCTGGTCAGTACCCAGTTTGCAGGGCTGGTTTCCACAGATACAACAATCGGGGCTGAGCCGGGGCTGTCTCCAGAACCGGCTGCCCCGCCCTCTGGGAGGAGGAAGCCCGGGCGCGCGGGCGGCGAGGTAGGAAGGCCCCGCCCAGCGGAGAGTCCTGCGGGGCCACCTTTGCAGGCAGGAAGTGGATTCTCCCGCCACTCCCGCACGGGCCTGACTCGGGCTGGAGGAAAAGCAAGGCCCATCGCCAGGGTCCTGGCTGGAGTGAGAGGCGTTTGGCTAATGGAGCAGCCCCTCGCAACCACATCAGAACCTCGCAGTGTGTGGAGGAGGCCAGGCTGTTTATCTAAAGGGTGGATCGTGTGAGAGATAGGGGACAGCTGGGCTCCACGCGCTAGCTACAGCCAGAGAAAGCTGATTCGGCAGCTCTCCCTGGGCAGGGCTCCGCAGCAATCCACGCTGGGGAGAGGCGAGGGCGGGCGGGCCTAGCTGGGGCACATCTGTAACCCGAGAGGCCGGCTCCTCGCCCCTCCCAGAGGGTGGAGCTCCCAGCGACTCCAGCTTTCGGGCCTCAATCCTCAAACTTTCATCCTTTGTGCCCATTTCTATCTAGCTTAAGAACAAAGAGTGCATTACGACAAAAAGCTGGTGGCTTTCTTGTTCCAGAAATTCCCCTTAAAAAGAGACGGGGACGGCCAGGCGCAGTGGTTCACGCCTGTAATCCCGGCACTTGGGGAGGCCGAGGCCGGCGGATCACCTGAGGTCAGCGGTTCGAGACCAGCCTGACCACTGGCGAAACCCGTCTCTACTAAAAATACAAAAATTAGCTGGGTGTGGTGGCGGGCGCCTGTAATCCCAGCTTG
Source organism: Cacajao melanocephalus (assembly GCA_963573385.1). NCBI lineage: Eukaryota > Metazoa > Chordata > Mammalia > Primates > Pitheciidae > Cacajao > Cacajao melanocephalus. The sequence goes on along the minus strand of CAUYLG010023292.1, from coordinate 4,478 downwards.
GGAGGTGAGGCAGGAGAATCACTTGAGCCCGGGAGGCAGAGGTTACAGTGAGCCAAGATCTCCCCCATTGCACTCCAGCCTGTGCGATAAGAGCGAAACTCTCTCTCAAAAAAAAGTTGAGACCACCCACTCTCTGTGGGGACCATGGGAGATCGCGGGAAACCTCAGAATTCATTTGTCAATTCCACATAGCTGAGGACTAAGCAGTCCTTCTGTTACATGCCGGGGACACATTAGCAAGCACCACAGAAAAAGAGAGGGACAATAATGATAAGTGTGGTTTTTCTTCAAGTGTGCACCCCTTGTGGCTTGAAATGTACTTCCCTTATCCCTTCTGTTCCTTGATGACTTTACAGGTGGTACCTCCTACAGGAAGCCTTCTTTGGCCATTCCAGCCAGAGGTCATGCCTTCTTTCTTTGAATTCTCATAGCACTTCCGGTTTGTATTCCCTATTTCAGCACTTCACACCGTGTTTTGTGATTTACACATCGACCCAAGTGCATCTTACTGCCCAAGGGCAAGCACCCTTTGCCCTTGAATGTTCTGGCACCCCTGTCAAGCCAATCTGACATGAAGATAGAAAACAGATTTAGGGGGGACTTGGACTGCACCTTTAAAATAGTTACTAGCAAATCATTTTTTTAAGAGGAAGAAGACTTCAGCAGAATTCTGTTCAAATTAAATCTAACATCAAACCTCAATAAATAATATTTGGGTATATATATACTATCGTTTCAGAACAATTTGCTGAAAATACTATCCTTTCCCCATTGAATTACATTAACTTCTATGTCAAAATTCAACTATATATGTGTGGGTATGTTTCTGGACTCTCTATACTGTCCCATTGATATAACTGTATCTATATCTGTATCTATATCTACCTGTCACCAACATCATCCTTTTTTGACTACTGTAGATTTTTAGTAAATCTTGAAATCAAACCTTTTCTTTTTCAAAATTATTTTGGTCATTCTAGATCCTATGCACCTTCAAATACATTTCAGAATAAATTGGCTAATTTCTACAACATCAAAATCCTTCCTGAGAATTTTTTTTAAAATTAGGGTTGCACTGAACCTATACATACATTTAGCGAGGGCAGCTATCTTAACAATATTAAAAATTCCAGTCTATGAACATGATAAATCTTTCCATGTATTTAGATTTTCTTTCGATTCATTCAGCAATGTATTATAGCTTTCAGTGTAAAGCTGTTGCACATCATTCATTAAATTCATTACTAAGTGTTTTTATGTGTTTTTATATTATTCACGGTGTTTTAAAATTTCATTTTCTAATTGTTAGGTGCTAGTGTATAGAAATATAATTTATTTTTATATGTTGACCTTGTATCCTGCAACTTTGTTAAAATTACTTAACAAAATTAATTAAAATTAATTATCTCCTTTTTTTTTCTGTTGGAGATTCCTTAGTATTTTCCACATAGACAATCATGTTACCAATAAAAGAAAGTTTTACTTCTTCCGTTTTTCAACCTGTATGCCTTTTTCTTTTCTTGCCTTATTTCACTGGCTAGATTGTCCAGCACAATTTTGAATAAGAAAAGTAAGAGAGAAAATTCTTGCCTTATTCCGTGTTAGGAGGAAAGCATTTGGTCTTTCACCATTGAGTATGATGATAGTCATAGGTTTTTTGTATATGCTCAGGTGAGGAAGTTTTCCTTAGATTCCTAGTTTGCTGAGATTTAAAAAATCAAAAATTCGTGCTGAATTTTGTCAGACGCTTTACTGAAACTACTTGCTATGGTTTGGATATGATTGGTTTGTCCTAACCAAAATTCATTTTGAAATTTGATCCCCAATGTGGCGTGTTGGGAGGTGGGGCCTAGTGGGAGGTGTTTCAGTCACGGGTGAGATCCCTCATGAATGGTTTGGTGCCAGTCTCGTGGTAGTGATTGAGTTCTCACTCTGTTGAGACTGCATTAGTTCTCTTAGGAATGAATTAAGTGAATTAGTTCCTGTGAGAATGGATTGTCATAAAGCCAGGACACCCCTTAGGTTTTGCCTCCTCTTCCTTTTTTTTTTTTTTTTTTTTGAGACAGCATCTCACTCTGTTGCCCAGGCTGGAGTGCAGTGGTGCGATCTTAGCTCACTGCAACCTCTGCCTGCCAGGTTCAAGCAATTCTCCTGTCTCAGCCTCCAGAGTAGTGGGACTGCAGATGCACGCCACCATGCCTGGCTAATTTTTTGTATTTTTAGTAGAGATGGGGTTTCACCATGCTGGCCAGGCTAGTCTCAAACTCCTGACCTTGTGATCCACCAGCCTCTGCCTCCCAAAGTGCATGAGCCACTGCGCCCAGCCAGGTTTTACCTCTTCTAATGTATCCAGTCCCCTTTGACCTTCATTGCCGTATTGTGACATGGCATGAAAGCCCTCACCAGAAGCCAGGAGCATGCCCTTGAACTTCCTATTCCACAGAACTGTGAGCTAAATAAACCTTTTTTCTTTATAAATTAACCAGTCTCAGAATAAATTGGTTAATTTCTACATAGACAATCATGTTACCAATAAAAGATATAGTTTTACTTCTTCCTTTTTCCAGTCTCAGGTATTGTGTTATAACAACACAAAATGGTCTAAGACAAAGACACTATTGATACAATTTCCCAGCCCCCACCTTTATTTTGTTAATGTGGTGAACTACATTGATTCCTTTTGGAATACTGAACCAAGTTGCATTTTTTGAGATAAACTCCACTTGGTTATGATGTGCTTTCCTTTCTATATGCTGCTGGATTTGATTTGCTAATATTTTGTTGAAGAATTTTTCAGCAGGGTGCAGTGGTTCATGGCTGTAATCTCAGCACTTTGGGAAGCTGAAGCAGGTGGATCACTTGAGTTCAGGAGTTCAAGACCAGCTTGGCCAACATAGTTGAACATTGTCTCTACTAAAAATACAGAAATTAGCTGGGCGAGCCAGGTGTGGTGGCATGGGCCTGTAGCCCCAGCTACTTAGGAGGACTGCTTGACATCAGGAGTTCGAGGTTACAGTAAGCCATGACTGCACCACCTGCACTCCAGCCTGGGCAACAGAGATAAGGGCAACCTTATCCCCCCAAAAAAACAAAAACAAAAACCTTGTCTCAAAAAAAAACAAGAGCAAATCAGCAAACAATAACTGGAGTAAATTTTCTTAAACTGAAAACGTTTATTAACAAAAAACAATGATAAAACAATGGAAGAAAACAAGGACACTACCCACTATCACTAGTTCTATCCATTATTGTACTAATGATCCCTGCCAAGGAATTCACACACACACACACACACACACACACACACAGAGAGAGAGAGAGAGAGAGAGAGAGAGAGAGGGAGGACAGGCATAAAGACAGATGGAAGAAATAAAATTGCCAGTATTCACAACCAATATGAAGTTCCACACAAAATCAAAGAGAATCCCCAGGAGCTGCACACCTTTGGACCTTGAAGGATTCTCATACCCTCATTAACAACAAATTAACCTGTAGAAGGTATAAGACACGAGGCCTTGAAAGAGAAAACAGCATGAGAAAGCTCTGGAGAAGGATAGCGTGATGGCCACACAGCAATGTGCATATACTTAATGCTACTGAAATGTACACTTAAGAATTTTAAATGATAAACTCTAAGTTTTGTATATTTTACCACAATTAAAAAAAATACAGAAATAAAAAGAGGAAAAAGAGGCTGAGTGTGGTGGTTCACACCTGTACACTCAGCACTTCCAGAGGCTTACGTGGTAGGATCACTTGAGTCCAGGAGTTTAAGACCAGCCTGGGTAACATAGTGAGACCTTGTCTGTACAAAAAACAAAAAAATTAGCCAGGTGTGGTGGCCTACACCTGTAGTCCCAGCTACTTGGGAGGCTGAGGTGGGAGGATTGCTTGAACCCAGGAGGCTGATAATATAGTAAGTCATTATTGTATCAATTTACTCCAGCCTGAGCAAAATAGCAAGAACTTGTCTTTAAAAAACAAAACACTCCCACTCAACCTGCAAAAAAAAAAAAAAAAAGGGAAAGAGAGAGAGAATGAGAACATTTAAGATCTGCAGGTGGGCCAGGTGTAGTGGCTCATGCCTGTCATCCCAGCACTTTGGGAGGCTCAAATGGAAGGATTACTTGAGCCCAGGAGTTTGGGACCAGCCTGGGCAACATAGTGAGACCCTGTCTCTAAAAAATAATAATTTAAAAAATTATCTGGGCACAGTGGCATGTGCCTGTAGTCCCAGTTATCAAGAGACCAAGATGGAAATATTGCTTGAGCCCAGGAAGGAGTTCAAGGCTGCAGTGAGCTATGATCACACTGCTGCACTCCAGCCTGGGTGACAGAGAGAGAGACTCTGTCTCAAACAAACAAACAAACAAAAAGCAACAGAAATAAACTTATTTGCTTGTTAATCATTTGTTTTTTTGTTTTCCTTCAACTTTTAAGTTCCAGGGTACACGAGCAGGATGTGCAGGTTTGTTACA